>BGPT01003819.1:5000-22478 GCA_003297045.1 Symbiodinium sp. clade C Y103
TGGGGCGAAAGCATTTTTTTTTGGCATCACACAAAACAGGTAGGTTACACAACCAGGTTCTGCGACCATTTTTTGTCACGTCTTCTCTGCAATCACATTTCTCTCGTTACTTTTCAATCACTAGAAACTCCTCCTGATGCAATACCTACCCTTCGTCCACCCCATCTCTCTCAGCTGACATGAGCGTCCTGGCTTGGTTGCCGTTGGTGGAAGGGTGTGGCAGTGAAGCACTGTTTCGGCAATATGCCGTCTTTCAATCTGTTTTGGCCGAGGTGCTGTGACCGGGACACTTCGCGGGGAGGCTCCTGAATTCGTTCCATCCGCAAATCCGTTGCTGCCACCAATGCAAACTCCAGGCTCGTTGTGTTTCGCCGCCAGATATTGCCATGATTTGCTATGGAATGTCACGAAGCTTTGCATCAAGATGGATCTGTTGCAGGATACCCACCATGGCCGGTTCTGCCATTTGGTCAACCGCCTGCGATGATGTCATTTTCTCAGTGGACTGCGAGACGAGACTTCAGCAAGGCCATGGTCGACTCGGTCGACTCAGGCCTCAATTCGTCCCCGTGATGGTGCAGCAGAAAGGCGCGTCGACAGGAGCCGATCGTGTTTCACTGTATGCCTCGTCTGATTCTGCAGAGGGATCACAGAACTTGATAAAATAACTATATCCAGAACCGTGCAAAATCCCATTTGGTGCAAACTCATTCATGTTTCAACGGATTTCAACAATTGAGATGTCCATCCATCTCAAGAAGTCTAACCCCCCATGGAGGTGGTTGTGGTTGAAAGATCAGCGACAAACTTCTTGTGACAATTCACTTGACATCAGGACATGTCACCCGTGTCTGAGCTGCAAGCAACAAAGACCGAATCTTGTTGGGACACCGTAGAGAATGGTAGTGAAGACTTGCCAGTATGTGAGACACCAGCAAGTATTTTGCAGTCGGCAAAGACATTGACCATGTACTGAATCCTTAGTGGCCTTAGTGCAATCATGTGCAATCCATCCAGCCGAATCCAGCCGGACATTCACCTCTAAGGGGAGCTGGGAAGAATAAAGTCCTTCTATGATGACAAAGGCGCTGATATTCCATCTTTCAGATTCTTTCAGAACCTACAAAGGCATCCCAACCAGCACAAATGCACAGCTGCAGGGTATGGATTCATCGAGTGCCCAAGAGTGACTCAACAATTCGGCCGAGATCTCTTCGTTCACAAGGCTATGACCTTACGTGAACTTATCTGTGTGTGCGTGTATCTGTGTGCCTACATTGCTATCTTACTTCATATCTTTGAAGCATGTAGACTGGCCGAAGCATACTTCTCGAGATTTGGGAAGCCTGAAAGCCAAGGCTCAACTGGCCGGCTTCAAGGTGGGTGACGAGGCAAAGCAAATGAAAGTTCGGATATCATTATTGCTCTGGGTCTTGTTGATACTGATGCTGAGAAGCTACGGCTGACTGTAGTGAAACAGTGCTGCCGACGATGATGATGATGATGATGACGACGACGACGACGACGACGATGATGATGATGCTGCTGCTGATGCTGCTGCTGATGATGATGACGATGATGATGACGATGACGATGACGATGACGATGACGATGACGATGACGATGACGATGACGATGACGATGACGATGACCACGACGACGACGACGACGACGACGACGACGACGACGACGACGACGACGACGACGACGACGACGACGACGACGACGACGACGACGACGACGACGACGACGACGACGACGACGACGACGACGACAACGATGATGATGATGATGATGATGATGATGATGATGATGATGATGATGATGATTCTGATGATTCAGATGATGAGATCGTGTTGCTGATGTCGTTGTTGCTGCTGCCGGCGGTTATGGTGAGGGACCCTGATGATATATGATGATTATATTGAAATTGGTACTGCTGATTTCCGTGGCGCTGCTTATCACGGTGTGGGTGGTGATGCTTATGGTGCGGTGCTTGACTATAGCTGCTGCTGCTGAGCTCTTTTTGACACCTACGGGTGGGACTGGAGCAGGTAACACTGACTGTGACGGTGAACGAGGCACTGTGCAGTGAATGCCGATTTTTTGGCTCATGTTTCCCAGGCTGTTTGATTGCACGAATGGCTGGGTATTGAGAGTGCTTGCAAGAGACCTGCAACGCAAGCCGCTTCAGGACAAGACTTTGCTTTTGCATGGTAGCTGTGATTCCTGTCATGAACATTCGAAACGTTCTGCCTTCAACACCAACTCCTTTTTCTTGTCCTTCACCCACGTTTCTACATTCAGCAATTTTGCCAGTCGGGTATGCCACAAGCACAAGATTTACAATCTGCCACAGGCGTGCTTTGTCAATTGCTGGTCAATTCATTTTGTGTGGTGGTGCTGGACTGGCAGTGCTGACATTCAAAAGCAGTGACAAGGCCCGCCAGCTGCACCGAAAGGCAAAGGCAAGGGAAAGGACTGCGCAGATATCATAGCGAGCGGAGCAAAGGGAGAACTCGCCCCATGAAAAAGTTGAAGTATCGCCAGTACCTCTCTTTGGTGTTATTTGTATCTGTTTGATTTGATATTAGCATCTCTTTGCATCTCTTTGCATTCAGGAGAAAGGAAAGGAAAGAGGTAAGGACAAGGGAGAAGGCAAGGGCAAGGAAGGCAAAGGCAAGAGTGAGGGCAAATCAAAGGCAGACGGCAAAGGAAAGGCAGAAGGGAAAGGTAAGAGCAAGGACAGTTGCTCGTTGAATGCAATTGCTGCAGTCCATCAGTCAAGTCTGTTCGATTTCCAAGTGGATTCGACATTATATACATACACCTACCACCACCTACCAATGTCTACTAAAGTGTTTGGATCGGAGGATGGCAAGAAGAAGAAAAAAGAGGAGAAAAAGACTGAAGCAGCTGGAGAGGAGTGCCGAGGGTGGTGTTGAACGTGTGGGTCAAGACAATGTCAGGACTAGCTGCTGATTCGTGCCCAGGACTAATCCTTGATCTGAGCCTTTTGGCCTAAAATGTCCATAGAGACGTTGCAACCGGAAAAGCCATGAGCAAAGTCGTTTCGGCTTCCATTTCGTTGTGGTTTCCAGAGAAGTGACTCTGCTTTTCTGAACAAAACTCAAGGCTTTCTGGCAGCCTGAGTGTGGTCACACGGCCACAGTGTCACTGGAAATCCATTTGTCAACGGCAGTCTGACTCACCATTTGACCGTTTGGACCGTTTGGTTCATTTTCCCTCAATAAAGAGTCGTTGAGGGGTGAACCTTTGGCACCTTTGGCCGCTTTGCCTTTTCAGAATGTGCCTCAGGCGCAGTCTGCTGCTGGGTACGCAGACAGAGATGCTGGTAGACAGATGTTCACATTCGCTTTTTGAAGAGAGACATTGAAGCAAGTGCAAAACACTGTTTGCCTACAGGGATAGCTCTGAAGGTTCGTGAGCCAGATGGAAGGGGGGGGAATTAGTGCGAAACGGTTCCAGAAAGACGTTGAACCATTTAGCTTTCATTTGCTGGACTCGTCCAACTTTGCCATGCAACCTTGGGCTGAATTGCCTTTTTGGGGATCCCAACTTCATGTCTCCGTCTTGGTTTCTTCAGTTTCCCACCTCTAGAAATCAGCGTCCGCGTCTCATGCGTCTGTGGCAGCACGATTTCGCCTCAGAAGTCAGACCAGGCTCTCCATGCCAAAGATTTCGTTGCACCCCGGCCACTGGAGACCCGTTGTATCACATTGTACACTGTGAGAGTCAGATTTGAAGGGAATAAGGAGCAACAGATGTTTCGCAAATGCTGTGTTACAACATTCATCGTTTGTTGTTTTGTTTGTTCCAGTTCCTTTGGTCTCCCCTAAGCAGGCCGAGGGTGGTATTTTTCACATACTGACGTTGGCATGAAGGCACACTGCCGCAGGATCAGACATTGAAGACCAAATGAAGGCCCTGTTTGTTCGGGCCCAGCTTTCACAGAATGTTTGATCCAGGCTGATCAGTGGCCTAGTCTCAATTTGAAGGCAATTCGATACGTAGACAGCTTTTGCGGAGTGTATGGTTTAAAAGCTGCATGGATGATCGTTACAGTCGCTGGTTGACGGGGGTCCTTTCTTCACTTCCAATTCTGTTTGTCTTGTCCTGGGCACGTGCAAAACTGATATCCGATTTAGGGATTGACCAGAACACATAATGTGGCGACGTGGCATCATTTTTGGCAGAGTGTACGTGGGCAACGTTGCTTGAGGGAGATCCAACTCCTTTTAAAGTATGCATAAGAACAATAATGTCATAAAGCATTAAGTAGCCCTTTCAAACATGGCCCCTTTGGATCAAGGATCATCCTCACATCAATACATACCTTGAGCACCATTCCAAAGAAAGAACTTGACGAAAGGGGATTGCTGTATCAATTTTGTGGGCAATTGGTTGTTTTTGTCACATCGCAATTAGCAATTTTGAATGATACGGTATCAAAGCAACTGATTCCTCACATGCCCGAAGATGCATGGTGGCCAGCTGGAGAAGAGGCCTGGGAACTGACAGACATTGGTCCAAGCTACGCGGGTTCACAAGGCAACTCATCACGGCTGCGTACGGTGTGGATCAAGCCATCCAGTCTTGATGCTAAACTTGCAGAACTGTTTCCAGAACGAAGGAAGTCTGCATCTGCTGTAGACTCAAAGACAGGTTTTGGATGCAGTGCAGAAGGTCAGGATTCTATTGACAAATCTGGGAAGGATGGTGGCAAGACCTGCTACGGGCAACATTGCTCCTCTGAAGTAAAGGGGCAGTACAACTATGTGGGAAGAATTGAGAGCGGCAGCTACAGTCATGAGGATGATGTACATTTGCTGGGATTTGGCCACAATTCATCAGTGCATGTTTGTCAGTCACGAGTTCCACGCCCATGTAGGTACATGCAACGGTGCAGAAATCCAGATAGCTGCAGGTACTGTCATCATGAAACTCATCAACTTATGGGAGAGAAAGAGCTTTGAATCAGCTTCATCCAGCGAAATACGGAGTGACCAGAGCAAACCACAGCGTCGTGTCTTTGCACCCCGCGGCTCGATATTTGCTATGCTTTGACTTCGCAGACATGATAGACTGATAGACATGCAAAGAAGTGGCTCCAAGACAACTTTGGAGTCACAACGAAGTCGCCACAGCTTCCAAGACATGGGTGCTTTGAGTCTGCTTATTGCGATCTAGTTACTAGTTCAAGCCAATCGGAGAATGCTCGGCGTTCACAAAAGACAAAGGAAGGCCTACCTGGAGCTTGATCTAGCAAGTTGATGTCTTTTTCAAGTTGTATCTCCCAAGCTTATCCTAGCTTCTTTGAATGATGCCATGTGGATCCAGGTACTGGGTGATGTGAAAGGGACTTTTTATACATTCACTTTAACCAGGTTGGTGATGAGGTAACAGAGGTTACTGCTGCAACCTAAAACGTATGAAGACTTCGTGGTCTATGGTCCATGGACCGAAACTCGCAGCCACTGTTTCTGCAGCAGTGAAACACATGAATCATCGAGTGTTGCTAGTCACAATTTCGGGGTATTGTCGCTTGTCAGTGGAGTAGTAAAATGCTAGGCCACATATCCAATGACTTACATCGACTTAGGTCTATATTAGTCTATATATGTGTATATGATATGTTGAATATCTATACTACACTTTCTTGCAACAAGCAACTACGCTCAAGTGTCCGGCGATGGTGGTTGCACAAGCAGGCCCAAAGCCTCGCCAGCCAGTTCTGCACCAGGTAGTTGGAAGGTTACAAGTGAACGAATTCCTGACGTGTTTGTCCTCGACGCTTGAATGTAGCACTTCATGCAGGCCAAGAAAAGAAGGAGGCCAAAGTTGGGATGATATTCTGGCACTTGCTGTACTTGCTAGGGTTCTTTCTTGTGAACAATGCATATATGTAGATGTATATGATGTATATGAACAGTGGGTAGGTAGTGCTCGTTGCCAATGCGCCGCCTCTAGACTACTCCTTCAAGGCTGGTGAATCAAGCATTGCAGCCAAATGTTTTTTGCCAACCCATGGGTCAATCATGGGTCAATCTTGAGAGGAATTACGCAGCTGTCTCGAGCTTGAGACAGAGGACGATGCACAAAATATGAGAATGGAGAATGGGAATTTCCTTGGCAAGTTCTCCAATGTTTCTGCCTTAAGCTGAGGAGCCGCGGAGTGGCCTCAAGCCGCGATCCGCAGGGGAGAGAGAGAAGGAGCGGACATTTCCACGGTGCTCCATGTTTGTTGCAATCGTAATGTACTAGTATTAAGTAGATTGCATTGGCAAAACCACCAACCGACTGGAGAGCACACTTGATACCATTTGAATTCCATTTGATATCATTTCTTCGTGTCTCTGTTAGGAGGCAGGAGAGCATGCAGAAAGTGGCAGACCTAGAATCCAGAATCGCCGATGTCTTGCTCCGCCCAATATACAGTATAGCGTTCCTTGCTTCAGCACAAAGGCGTGGCTTCACCTACGTCCAAGGCCCACAGATTGGCGCAGTTCAGCGCATGCTTTCAGTCCATTCCAATCGTTAAGAAGAAAACGCAAGATATGATGATGATATCACTTGTAGTCGATTTCTTTGTGTGGATCTGTTGATGCGAAAAGCTTGCAGGCCAAAGAAAATGAGCCCAAGATGAGAGTGGTTGTCCGAAAGGCGCAGCAAAACACCTTGTTTGCAAGCGAGGCTTTCAGCGAGGCTGTACAAGTTTTGTCCCAGGTGTCAACTTCAGTGAAGCTCAACAACAACATGCTGGAGTCTGTTTCCGGTCTTCCACAAACGTTGGAGTTGCACCTTAGATCTACTGATAGCTTGAGCAAGCCCTACAATCCGTGTTGTCATATTTGTCATTTTGATTTTATTCCATTGACTGAGGTTTCGGCTTCCAAACCCTTTGCTGAACCTGCAGTGGTTGGACCTATCCTTCAATCAGCTAGCTTGATTCTCATTCTGGGGCGTGAGTGTTTGATGCAAATGCAACAATCAACAGCTCCTGCAAAGCAAAGGTGACAGTGGAAGCAGATTTGCTCAGGCTTTTAACTCAGAATTCTATGCGCTTTAGTTATCTTTAGCTGATCTCCCCAGTTGGTTCAAAGCTGGCCGTCGGCACAAGGTTCTACAACCTGAAGGCACTCTACATGCACGGCAACTGCATCAGCAGGCCACAGTATTGAGAGCTGTTGATCTTCTTTCCTTTATATGTAATGGGACATGGATTCGACATAGGCATGCACAAGTCTGAGGAGTTTTCCCCTAGTATTGTATGGCCAGGACATTGTGGTGGGAGTTGGCAGGTCTCAGCACGGAAAAAAACTATCAAATGTCGGATCATGTTGGATCATCATTCTTACATACTCTTACTTTTGATTTTGACAGGTGAGGTTTACCTTCCCCTTGGCGTGTGCAGTACGGTCTTTCCTGTGCAGGCTGTCAGCAGTGGATCGCTTGAGGAAGTTGCCAAAGCTCATCTCCCTTACGATGAACGGCAATCCCATCGAGTCAGCAAAGTCGAAACCTTGGACAATGAAGCTACCCCATCCATCCCCATCCTGCAAAAAGTTTCAAACTGTTTGGCATATTTTGATATCACTTTCGTGCACAGACATGGCTTTCAGGATCTACAGGGTCTATGTGATGGGTGCGCTCCCCTCGCTGAGGCAGTATGCTTTGTCCATGAAATGTCGTGCGACTCACATGACCCGCACGCGGTATATTCGACAGGTCGCTGGACCATTCGACCATCACGGACGAAGAAGCGAACAATGCATCTGTATGGTCACACTGGCAGTGACATTAGCTCTGGTGCTGTCTGAAAGACAAATTGATTGGCAGGACTGATTTGCTATGGCTACTCTTTGATGTCTGCCAGGTTTCAGGGTCATTTGATCAGGGTGAAAAAGAAGAAAGAAGAGATTGTTCCTGGCTAAGTGGACCAAGCTTTCGACTTGAGCATTCCGAGGGTGGAAACATATGCAAAGAAATAGATTGGAGTAGTACTACCACGGTTGTTGTCTCGTAGCTGGACTCGTAGCCTGTTCAATGTGAGGCTCTGCAGGCATTGGATGCATAAAGCCAGGGGCCACGGCCTGGCCATGCCTGGCCATGCCTGGCCATGCCTGGCCTATGTTCATAGTGATTCATAGTGATTCATGGTGCACGTGCTGCGACACTGGCATGCTTTGCCCCTAGGACAAAGCAGTCTCACCATGGGCTGTGAGTCAGAAAGACAGGACTTGCGGCCCAGGAAAATGTGCTCCAGACCATGAAACTGCATGAGCCTTTAAGTAAGTGTTGGTTGACATGTGAGACTTCAGCAAACATCAAGTTTCAGCTCTTGACTCTTGACGTTTTTCTTCATTCCTGACATGCTTCCGTGCTCAAAATTGCTCAAATACATCAGCCTACAGCTCTCCCACCACGAAAAAGCAAGGATGTGTTTGACAGAGGATTGAAGGCAAATAAGTGGGCAAAATCAAGGGACATCATCAAATTGCATCAATGACACTTGATTTGAGCAATTGCATATTATGTATGCATCTGCATATCACATAATCCATAGTTTGAAGTTTGAATTGCCTTGTGGTTCATGATGGCAGATCCTCTTGAGCCAGGCTGATTTCTCTTGGAGCTGCTCTTCCATTCTAGTTAGTCTGATGGTCAAACCAGACTGAATTTCTAGCATGTGTACCAGAGGTTGAGGAGCTTGGCTGTTGGACAAATGCCAATTTTGATCAATTTTGTCCGTTTGTCAATCAGGTATGCGAAGGAGTTCGACTGCTACATTTTTTGAGCAAAGGCTTCTGCAAGATGTAGAAATCTCAGAATATCTCGGAATATTTGCACGAGCGTCATTGTGCCATATTGCGCCCACAGACTAGTGCTGCGGTAAGGCTGCCCGAGAGAAGCAGAAAGCACGGCACACGTTGTTGCCTGCTGCTTACAGATGCTTACAGCAGAAACAAATGGATCAAGAAGGCTACTTGCCATGCCATTCCTTTTGGGTATTTTCATTCTTGACTGAAGGATGAACCTGAAGGAGCGAGATTTGCGCGACAGGCATAGGGCCCGTTTTGATGCAAGTTCGTATAGAAATTGAGGCCTTAGGAGACACGAAAAGGAGTGGAAAAAATACGCAATTATATAAGACTATCTCAAAAGTACTCTCTGCAAGCTTTTTCCGTGGTGAGATGATTTACTGACGCTTACTCCCCATGAGATTACCATAGATTGCCATTGCCAGTAGCCATTAAATAATATCAATTATATCAAACATGAAAGGAGCCATCAGAGACTTTGCGACAGGCCATCCTCTCAATTCCTTCGCGAATGCCGAGAGCAGACTGTTTCTGATCAGTGCGGTTCGGGTCCTCAGTACTGCCTTCGGCCAAAGGATCGATAATGGGTCTTTGAGTCTTTCAGCAAATGCTGACTGGAAGCAAAAGAGGTTCTGGGGACCCAGAAGAAACCATGGGCCGGGAACTTAGCAGAAGCGGGCGTGCAGACTTTTTTCCAATGTGACCCGAATGTTCACGGCTTCAAATCTTGGCTGCAGGCCAAACATTTGGAATCACAGATGTTCCAAAGGATTTTGCACAAGCAACTGAACACGAGGACCTGTGGTTCAAACATGTTCAAACAGCTGTTTTTGGCTGCATGGTATGCTTGTGTGCCATTTGGCAGGAAGATGATTCCCACAAGATCGGAGAGCTGCCAAGCACTGCGATTTGTGGGAATGATATCACTGCTAGCTGTGCTGCTCTCAGTGCTTGGTTCAGGGGCTCATGCAGATTGAACTGGAAGCTTCATTTGGTCATTTGCCACCGCCCGCCTCGAAGGTTTTTACGTCGTTGGAGAGCTCTCAAAAAATGCTGGAGTGCCGGGAGCTGATTGCTTGCAGCATGAAGTTGATAGTTTTGGAACAGTGTTTGTTTCTTATTTTGATGCCAAGGTTCTCTCCCATTTGCACAATGATGTCTTCATTAACGCTGTATTGCTTTCGTAGCGTCTACGGCGAGGCGCAACTTGTTTGGCCTATGCATACGAGAGTGTGTCACGAATGCTGAATGCTGTGCAATGCTGTGGCTTCGTGCCTTCGGAGGTGGTGACTGCACTCCCTTTGAATGGCGGGATCTACAACTTATTGCTGAACTCTTCAACGAAACAGCCGGGAGCTTCAAAAGAATTGTAAAGATCACGCAAACAGGGTAACAAGTTATTAACAAATTTGAATGGATTTGAAGTTGTTCATCTTGTTCATTTTCAAGGACAGCTTCAGTGGCCGCCTGCCTCACCATACTGTCGTTTGCTTCTCGGGAGACACCAATGCGAACTCTACCTGCTGAAGAAATGAATGCGTGAATTTGAGATACCAAACATGTCTGTGGATCCTGTGGGGAGTTTCTCTTGTAAAGACACATTTTCACTTTTTCTTTTAAACATTTTAAACCCAGAATTACAGTACATCATGAAGCTTGACATGGCGCAAACTTTGAGGTACACAGCTACAGGAGTGGTGTCTTCGGTGAGTGCTGCGGATTATTTGAAGTGCTCGCCGATGTTTTCGGGGATCGAGAGCGTGGAGCCCTTAGTGATGTCTTGAGTTGACTAAAGGCCACCGGGGGTTGTCTGAAGCTTAGGCACCCCCAATTCCCAAGGATTATCAACATTTTTTTCCCATTTAAATCTAAAGTGCAGAGTTGTTCTTTTGGGACACCCATGAGTCCTAGGGGCTGCTAGAATATGACACTGAATGCAGTGCAACACAGGTGCCAACTGCAATTGGCATTTTGGGCTTCTTCGCTGCTTGTATGCTGATGGGCATGCAGGACGTAAACAGCTCTTGAAACGATTTAAACATTGGAGTTATGACCTTCGCACCTCTTTTGAACCTGTCTCCAAGTTCGCTTGTTTGCGTTTCCTTGAGTTACACTCGCATGGGCTGGAAGCACTCCAGTCAGGTATGATTCTCGTGGTTATTGTTGTCAGGAGAGCTCGGCCGTTGCCTCCGCGCTCTTTGTGTTTCACTTGTCAGATCCTCGCGGATGCATTCTCGCTGCGAAAACTTTATACTGGCACATTGCCACTGAGTGCATGAGTGAGCCATTCCGCAAGGTCAGTCTTCTTTATCCTCGGAACGTTCTGTGTGATCTTTTTGCAGGATAGACACACAGGGTCCACGTGAGCAGAAAAGCTGTGATCAGCTGTTTTTGGATTGACATGTTTTTGACCATAGCTGAGCTTTTGCCCTGAAGGATGCTGGACTGGGGCAGTTGTACGATAACTTTGCATGGGAGAGGTGCATTCAAGAGACCCTAACGGTCCAAACATTGAAAGAAACTTTGGCGTTTTTGCCGGTGACAGGCAGCCACCTTTCTGGAATTCAATCTTTTTTGGCTTCTCCTCAGCAATGCTTGGGGTGTCTGGTCTTAGCCCCAGCACTTCAGACACTGGTCTAGCCTCTTCTCAATTCGTTTCTGTTCTGCCTCAGAGATTGACATCTAGTTCCACTAGGTTTTGAGACGTCCGCGAATTTTGTTGAAGAGCAGAAGCCAGGCGGGGCAGAGGAGTTGCTCCTTACTGTAGTTGAATGCTGGCGACCCGCAACTGCTGCAGTCTTTTGGCTTCAGGTGTTTTTCCGAAGACGCTTCGCAACATGTGGGTAGCTGTCTCTATTATCAATTGTGTGCTACCAAGCCTGGCAGTGGTTCGGACCTGAGCGGTGACACCAAAAATCCAAAAGACTTGTGAAGTTTTGCCAAAGCGTTTTTGATTGTTTTTTTGCCAAAGCATTTGCAATACTCTCCCGTTTTGCTCTGGAATCTGACACTCAGAGATAAGGCTGTGCTCCCGTTGGATGAACTGACAGGTCTGGCACCTACAGTGCGCCAGTTGGCGCTAGCATCTGAATCTATTGCAGAGTTGCAGGCATGGACTGGCATGAGATTGTGTTTCAATGAGGTGACAAATCAGGGTTCGCTCTGGCCTTTCTAGCTGAGAGAGCTTGAGTCCCAGAATGTCTCTTGTCAATTCTTGTCATACTTTTTGCACCCTGAAAAGGAATAGTGTCAAGCTGAGGTTGCTGGTCCTTTCCTCAGAGACGTGGTTGCAATTGATGCCGCTGCCCCAGATTGCTGACGATGGCTTTCTATCGCTTTCTGTTGCGTTTCAAAACTGTCCATAGACATCTCTGGCTATGTTTCGTGCGGTGCAGGCTTTACTGGTGCTTTCTGGCTCAGTTCTGACCAGTTATGTTGGAGTCAGGGACTCAACAAACACTTGGAGTCAAATACGTTTGATAGGTTTGCAAAGAACTAGAGTGAGGATATCAACAGAGCAGGCTCTAGAATGGAGGGGTTTGAACATGAATATCCAACAATATCTATTATGGTTTTGATATTATTCAGGTACTTATATAATATTTTTCTTTTGGTGGCCTGGTTTTGCAGTCATGATTCATGATTTTGATATGGTTTCAACATGTTTCTGATACGGGTCAAAATGGTGATTTTGATGTGGCTCAGAATTGTGACGCTTGTTTTTCGCAATTCACATTGTCCTTTTGGATACGTTTTGAAAAGATCAACATCATAAGTTTTTATCAAAGTCGTATCCACACCATAAACAAATGACTGAGAGACCTACCAAACACCTGTCCGGGGCTGTTTCTGTTTCCTTTTTTCATGCCAACCCACGGGGAACCCCACAACGTCACTCGGTTCCTAAACCATATCAACGCCATGTCAAACTCATACCCAAACCACATCGAAAACATATCAAATTCAGAATATCCAAAATCGTCTCAAAATCATATCCAAAACATTGCAAAACCATATCTAAATCATAATACCAGATTCAAAACGTATCAACATCATATCCTAAAATCATAGCAAGTCTTGTTCAAACCATGAAACATGGGTTTCTTGAATTTGGCTTCCTAGATTAAGGATTTTGATGTAATAGAATTAGAGGTTGGAGTCACACGCTCTTGGAGACTCCAAGACAGGTGGTTGGTCTGTTCCAAAGAATGGCTGGGGACAGGCGGGCTGCTTTTTGTTTCTTTCTGGAGTCACCGAACGTGCAATGTGCGGCCTCCAAACATGCAAAAGGTGCTTGCCGGAATTCTTCAGCGAGACAAATTCTTGGCGAAACACTCCGCAGGGAGCACAGTCACAAGCATTTCTGGACCGACCATTTGAACTTCCTGCTGATTGATGCTTTGTGTGAGGCATTACACTATCCTGGTGTTCTTCGGAGTTTGCTCATCAATGTGCGTAATGCTGAATGGAGACATCACTTTGCTGGAGCCTGAAGTCATTTAATACAGAATACATCTCGAATGACGAGTGTCCAATCTCTAAAGAAGCAAGTCTTTCACAGGAATGAACACTCTACCGTAGTTAGCACAGATTATTTGGGTGCCTTCGCCACAGCAGTGATTGAGACATCTTGAGACCATAAAAGGCCTCCAGGAAACAACTTGACGAGGTTGGCAGCCATCTACTCGATCTCCTTTCTCCTGGTGATGGGCTTGTTTGCATTTTGCGGCCTGTGGCTGAAGATCAACAGGCCAACTCTGCCGAGTCCTCAGTAGGCTATGCATGCAAGGACATGGAGTGGGTCACCTTGCGTGTAGCCATTCTGGCCATTCTGAAAATCAAGGCCCCGTGAGATCAATGCGCATCCTGCTTTCTTTGCCCTGGCCTTGGCTGAGTTTTGGTGCACATCAGAAAAACAAAGGCATGTTTTTTTCACTTTCTGTTCTCTTCTTACTTGCTGCCTCTAGTCTCTAGTGAACTACATTCATTTCTTGGGTTCTCCGTTAGTTCGACCATTCCTAATTTGTCTAAGCCACGTTGTCTGCATTGGAGACTGCAATCTCCCTCTTCAAACTTCTTTCGTTTTGTCTCTGTCTGGCCTGGGCCGCTGCGTCATTTCCCATCTTTCTCTGGGGCCCGCAGGCTTGTTTCTTTTCCACCGACATCTGTCCTTGCTTGGCAGAAACTCGTTTGTTCCTCATTCGTTCCCAGGTGTGTGGCTTGCTGTTGGTGAGTTGTGCTGGCTCGCTTTCAGCAGTTGAATCAGGATATATAATATGAAGTCAGGCATTTGCAGTCAAAGACATGCAACAGATGCAGAATATGGCAGAATCGTATTATGTGGCCATGACTAAAAGACTTACAACATTCCATACACATGCCTACATGATCCTACATGTATATACACATTGTGAAGACATGGATTTGAAGGAGAGAATCTTCGGATTGTGATCCCATTGATACAGTGTTCCTAGACACTACTTTGTCCCAATGCTTCATGACATAGGCTCGTGTTGCAAGTAGCAATGCTGATTATTCATTGAATTGCAATGTCAGAGTAGGATATAGAATCCACTGAAGACTTTAAGCAATGATGCTTTTTGGAAGAAACCAGTTTGCAGTTTGCATCGCAAGCAGACAATACTTGAAGCTGCTCCGTGACTGATCGGGGCCAAACCAGCAGCATGTTCAGCTCAGCGTTTGCCAATTGGAATCCAATTTGCCAGGTTTTGCCTTCACAGCTGTGGTGCTTCTTCATCCTGAGGTCACGATGTAAGGATGAGAGGTGATGGATGTAGTGATGAGTCTCTAGTCCACAGCTTTTGTGAATCTTTTTCAGGAACCAGAAGCCAATGCTCTTGACGTGTCTATCTTTTTAGAGCGCCACAAATTGCCACAGATGTTGACGTACTTCTACATCTACTATGGCATTACTACCACCATGGCCACTTGCATGCAAGAAAGCAGTGCTGTGCGGAAATCAGCCAGCATGAAAGTGCAGGATGGACACTCATGTTCCGATTTTTGCTAGCACTCTTGCTCCATTCCTTGTACTGTACAGTACCCTGGCTTGTGACAAGCCAAGGTGATGCTGACATTCGCCCGAGTGTCCATTTTCACTGCTTTTCTGCAACTGATGAGCCATTCAAAGGTTCGGGTAGAATGGTGCGCAAATGATGTTCAGATGCTTTCTTGACATTTGCTCTAAAGCTGTTGTGAAGTATGCCGCATGCGTTTTTGTCCGTGTTAGGCAGCCAGGTTTGTGATCCAATGGTTCGTGCACAAGCGCGTTGCTGAGGAGCCGGGACCTTGGAAAATGCAAGTTCTTGCCATGCTTGACGAATTTGATGCACTCTGGCTATCGAGCTTTGCATTGAGGTGGGCCCATCAGAAGCTGAAGAATCTGCAAGACCAGGGTGTGGTGTTGGCATCTCAGTACCTTAGTGCTCGGCTCTTGATACTTGATTCTTTAAAGTCTCTGAATCATGAGGTACTTTACAAAGCGTGCCAACATGAGCCAAATCAATCGAGCGTTGCAGTACATTGAGCAGAACGAGGAAGCCAGATGGGTCAAGGCAGCAACAGCCACCGACAGCCACTAGCAAACTTGCATTGTGAAGTGGACAGAAGGACAGCAGAAGGACAGCAGAAGGCGAGCATATTCGGTTTGCTGCAGGTTATCCACTGTTATCCGGATGCCGATCAGATCCCAACGAATTTGGAGGAGTGTTACTCTTAGTCTCAGACACGATTTGGAATCGTGAAAGACATTGTGTAAGCATGTGTATGCATTATTGAACGAGACAGGCTGCTTCTCTTCCTCTTGTTTGTAAGCTTGAGAGCAAGTAAGATTCTAAGTGATTCTATCTGGAGTAGTAAAAGGCAGATCCACATGGTGCACCTAGGTACGTCCAAATTCTTGACTGTGTGTATCCTACGCTCAAAGTGGACTCCATCCTGGTGGGGCCACTGTCTACGGTTTAGCAAGGTGATGTGACTGGATCCCATTTATGTTTAGCGGGTGCTTCAGCCTGGGAGGTCCATGGAGAGTTTAGCCCGGCCATGGTGCAGTACATCTCCAAGCGAATTCAGGCCGGAGCTGGAGATGTTGAGAGTCACAGTGGAAGAATTTGGATGTTTCTAAACTTCTTCAAGTCTTCATGTGACTAAGGTCAAGGTCAACTGTATGTTCATCAACTGCCCGAAGATCGATTTCAAGCATCCACTAGACAGGATGGGAGGCCTCCTGCTTTGTCCCTATTTTGTGCTCATGAGTTTATAGTTCCAGCATGTTCCAACACTTTGCTTGCTTTTGAAGCATTTTATGTTTGAATATGAGGCGTCCGTGTCATTTTAAATTCTGAGAAGCCGAATCCGTCAGAGACTTCAGAAGGGATGAGAATGGGCAATTCGAAACAGTAGAGCGCAAGACCTGAACGGGTCGTTTGTTGGCTGTAGTTGACACAGTATTGACTCACCTGCCGTCTCTGTTGTCTAAGGTTTCGCCGTGGACTCAACTTGGGCACAACCTCCCCCTTTTTTGGGATGTCGCCCACGAATGCGCGAAATGGAGGAGCTATGATTTTGGTGCTTCCTGACAAATCCATCATTGACATACAATTTCAAAAGACAATTACCCGCCGTGAAAGGAGAGGACTACGCCGCATTGATGCCAAATAAATCTAGTGAGGATGAGAAGGATATGCAAAGCATTCCTGGACTTCCTTTCAATCTTGATAATGAGGATCTCAATAATTAAGAGATCCATATTCCGTCATGGAATCATGATGGAATCTCAAATTTTATTCTGAAAGACAGAAAGATAATAAAAAATATATATATGATATATGTGAACAATCCTTGTTGGCACTTTATCTGCCGCTACGATTTTGGCCATTGAATTCTGCCGTTAATTTTCAAAATTGCGCTAACTTGAAAGAACAGCCGCTGGGATGTGCCAAAAATACCACAAACATGGAATGCGTTGAACTATATCTTACAAATTGAAGACTGAAACATGCGTTTGACGATAGCAACAGGCTGGTTTAGGGAGCTGGGTGACGGCCATATTAGAGAACTTTCGTGACTGCTGGAAAAAAACTTCACCACCAAATGATTAGCAATCTCCAATTTCAAGGGTATGGTACAGACACACGTAAGATAACGAAATATCTTTGCGTGAGATAATGCGTATAGATAGCAAATAAAATGGACGCAATTACATATATTTTTTTCCTTTTATTTCTTAAAATTATCCTATTAAAAATGGCTTGCTTGCTGCTTATCCTATAATATTCCCAATATTAGTTTAAAAGTAAAGAAGATATTTATTCAAATTATTATTTATAAGAATATGAAATAATTAATATTTTAGATATATTTTATTACTACTAATAGTACGATTTGGGTACACATGAGCTGCCGCGCGCAAATCGCCAGGGTCCGAAATCCCCAAATTCTGCCACTTTTTGGGGAATTCTGCAGAAGCCATTTTAGNCCGCGCGCAAATCGCCAGGGTCCGAAATCCCCAAATTCTGCCACTTTTTGGGGAATTCTGCAGAAGCCATTTTAGACTCCCCAGATCTTCTTTTGCTCATTTTTCCCTTCGTTTCCAAATTCACGTCGAAAAAGTGCA
>BGPT01003820.1:4060-28622 GCA_003297045.1 Symbiodinium sp. clade C Y103
GACCGGTTGAAGAGCCGGAATGTGAAATCCGAGAACCGGTGGAAGGGTTCCACAAGGAACCATATCGTCTTGAAGATCATCGACGTCCAGAAGATCATCGTTCTGAAGAAGTTGATCAAACCCGAGGCGAAGAATTCCGAAAGGAAGCTTGGGACATCGCCTGCAAGTGTGTCTCCGTAGTGGAGTACGTTGCGGAGTTGTCTGAAGAGCTTCCACAAATGGCTCAACTCAAAAAGACGGCTTTGGAAACCGCTGTCAACCGTTTGCTGGAGGTCTGTGCGAGGACCTACAACATCACAGTAGGAGCGGTGCTGGATCGCTCAGGGTCAACCACGCTGCGACAGTATGTGGCCGGAGAAAAATCCCCGGGAGAAGAGGTACGTCCTGAAAAAGAAGAACATCAGGGAGAAGAACCTCGCAAGGGGATTCTTAAAAGGGGTACCACTAAAGGGGATAACTCCAAACCTAAACGAGTGAAATTTTGGGATGGCATCCCAAAATTTCACCCGTTTGGGGAAAAACCCCCTGTTTTAAAAGTTTTGAGGGTGCAAGATCATCACGGTCATGCTCCCAAAGAACACAGTCGTCTTGAAGAGAATCACTCCTTCGAGACCAAGTGCATGAAAAAACCTTGGGACCGGCACAGGTCCAACAAAGACGAAGATCATCGACTTGCACAAGAACTTTCGAGGTCGGGTCTCCAAGAGACACGGGTGCAGGTTGTTGGTCAAGAAAGGATAATGGGGTATAACAATGGGGATGATAAAGGGGTTGTTGAGGTCCCACAAAACTTGGTTCTTTGGAAAAGTTTTTGGGGGGTCATGAAACACCTCTCCGTTGTTGTAAGCCCTTGGCTCAAATTTTTCCTGGGTTTTCACCTGTTGGTGACGGGTGCGACAGCCATGGAACAACAGGGAGATCCCGCCCAAGGGGTCTTCGGCCAATTTTTCCACATCCTGTACGCCATCCTCATCATCCTCACGTGGGAAACGTTCAGGTGGTTGTTGGGGAATGTTTCAACAATAGCCATTCCATGGCTGAATCCCCAAATGTACACCACTGCGGGCTTGATGGTACAACTCGCCCTGAAGAACTCCCGGCGACCGGAAGATGAATATGGACTCATGGCGATGGGAAGTGTGGGAGAAGAAGAACCGATCGAAATGGCTGCTAAAGATGAACACCAGGAAAAAGATGAACATCCAGGAAAAGAAGAACGTCGAGAAAAAGAAGTACCAAAAAAGGAAAGGGACAGAAGGAGAAGGGAAAGAAGCCGAGATCGGCGTAGAGAAAGGAGGTCTAGATCGGACCCAAGAAGATCANNNAAGGAGGTCTAGATCGGACCCAAGAAGATCAAAGGAAAAAAGGAGCAGTTCAAGGGTGACTGCAGAAAGAGAAAAAGGTAGTGCCGCGTCATCACCAAGTGCGGTACCGAGAACACCGCCAAAAGTGCCATCAGTGGCAAAAGGGGTTGCTGTACCGGTGAGCCCTCCTCCAAAAAGGCCACCAGCAAAGGTGCCTCCANTCAGTGGCAAAAGGGGTTGCTGTACCGGTGAGCCCTCCTCCAAAAAGGCCACCAGCAAAGGTGCCTCCAAAGCGTCCAGGCGTTGAGAAATCGTCGGGACATAAAAATCCGCCGCCGGCGGAGTGGGACGAGGAAGCATGGGGGAAGTGGAAGGAGCAGCAACCAGGTGAGTCGTCTGAGGTGTATCTGGCGCGTATGCGCTCCGTGTATGGGAAAGCGAAGCCAAGCCCACCAACTCCAGTTGTGTCCAAAGCTGCAGCCAGTACGGCAGCCACACCAAAGGCGGCCAACTACTATGAAGTTGATGGAGGTGAATGGCTGTGGTGGGACGAAAATGGATGGGGNGTCCAAAGCTGCAGCCAGTACGGCAGCCACACCAAAGGCGGCCAACTACTATGAAGTTGATGGAGGTGAATGGCTGTGGTGGGACGAAAATGGATGGGGGGAAAAGTGGGAGCCTGGCAAGAAAAAGAAGAAAAAGAAGAGAAAATATACCAAGGAAGAGTGGGACGAATGGTACCGCCAGCATCCGGAGGAGATGGAGGAATCCGAGTCTTCGACCCCACGGACATCCACTACTGTACCATCGGGGACTGAGCCGAAAGCAGCTCCGGTGGCGCAAGCCGTGATGGATCCCATGGAAAGGCCAAGGATCCGTGCAAATACGGATTTGATCCGGCGGCCTGAAGACAAGAATGAGTGGATGAGATTCATGACAGAAGTGGATATGAGGATGGTCGAGTACGCAGTGACCGCTGAGGCGATGGACTGGGTGAATACACCGCCGAAGCCGGAACTGTGGGGAGATTCCGACTCTGTATCGGATCTATGGCGGGTACCCCAAGGGGAGGAATATTCCCGCCTGTTGATCCGCATACACTACAAGTGGCGCGAGAATTCGTTCCACCCTGACCATCCGACTCTACCCAAAAAGTTGGAGGAACTCCAGAAGTTCAGGGTCTCACTGATGTGGAACCGGACGGATCAGACAACTGATCGCAAGGTGATCCTGGACTANGACTCTACCCAAAAAGTTGGAGGAACTCCAGAAGTTCAGGGTCTCACTGATGTGGAACCGGACGGATCAGACAACTGATCGCAAGGTGATCCTGGACTATGACTGGACCAAGACGTGGGTTGAGACCAAGTGGGTGGGGTACACTATCTTCTTTTTGAAGTATGAAGCCGAAAGGCCGATGGCTGCTGCTCCTCCAACGGGGGTACTGCGTATCAAAAGGTGATGTACATCGAAAAGATCATCCCCGAAACGTGGTGCCAAAGAACATCTATGGAGCAGAAGACCATCGGCTGCCGGACCTAAAGATCATCAGCTGCTGGCGCCGCTTCAATTGGCTTTTGCGCTGTGAGCCTGCTGATAGTGAGAGGGGAATTCGTTTTTGTGTTTCAAGAACTTTTGGGTTCAAAAAACTTTTAGGGGTTAACCCGAAGAGGACCCCGTAAGTACAGAAAAAAAATGTAAAGGTTTTCTTGCATGGATGAAGGGGAATTTGACACCGAAAGGGCGGCAGGGCACGAGGGTCTTCACCCTTCTGGCTGGGGGAAGGGTGNAAAGGTTTTCTTGCATGGATGAAGGGGAATTTGACACCGAAAGGGCGGCAGGGCACGAGGGTCTTCACCCTTCTGGCTGGGGGAAGGGTGAGTTCCCGGAGAAGACACGTGTCCACCCATGAACGCTGTTGTTTAGGTGTCATTGGAACTGGATTCCTGCAAGCAGGAAGGGGGAGTGCGGTTGGGAAGATAGCACAGAGTACCACCGAACCCCCACAAGAGTCTTTTTAAAGTTTTCTGCGGTTGTTGAGNTGCGGTTGGGAAGATAGCACAGAGTACCACCGAACCCCCACAAGAGTCTTTTTAAAGTTTTCTGCGGTTGTTGAGACGTCCTCCAACTGCAATCGTCGATGGCTCAAGGGCCATCACCAAAGATTGGCTCATACCGAGCCCAACTTGGAGCGTGAAAAGGTGCATTTGCACTTGCACTTCCGGGGAGGGACTCGGTACTTAGTGTTTGGAAACCCGTGNAAGATTGGCTCATACCGAGCCCAACTTGGAGCGTGAAAAGGTGCATTTGCACTTGCACTTCCGGGGAGGGACTCGGTACTTAGTGTTTGGAAACCCGTGATCTCAAATTGGTTGATGAGCCGATGAGCCAAAATGTAATGTTTCTGGGGGCAACATAAATTTCTGAACTATGAGACGTAATGGTGGTTTCAAAATTTGGAGACAACTCCAAACAATGTAAGTTAGTTTTACTGAACCAAACCTTTCTCACCAGGAACCCCACGTTTTACTTTTTTAGCGACTCCGAGGCACGTAATGAAACCTCAGAGGGCTATACAAAGGCGGCGGCGAGCGCGTTGCTGAGCTCAAATGCAGCCAAATGTACGACCAGTTTGCTGAGGACTTTGGGAGGCACTTTGGCCGAACCCAACAAAGTTTGTAGCAACTAATCTGGGTGGTGGTTTCAACCCATTCCAGATTTGGTAATAATTTGATATCTGTCCACAGCGTCGGCCTTAAGCAAAAAGATAGGAAAAATGCGGTCGTTGAGGGTACTTTTCCCCCTCCTGCCCTATTGAAATCGGCTGAATTTCACCGGCTATCCTCACGTGATCCCACCTGCCAGTGGGGGGAATCCGCCAAATGGGGGTTAAAATGGAATTCAGCCACCGCACATGAGGGGTATAACTAACCAATTTGTGGGACGAGATTCGGTGCTGGCTCACCTGCAATACTGAATTTGTCCCAAACGGTGTGGCAATAGATGGGGATTTCAAACGTTAAGCATGGAACATTTTGACTGTTCAATATGAATAGTATTGAATCATCTTCTAATCTTTTAGGTATCAACACATTTTGATCATGTTAATTAAGGGCTCCCCCAACCATCAGGTATCAAGAAAATAGCTAACCAATCTAATCATCTAGACGCTAATAACGGATCTTTAATATGAAAGGGATAGATGGGGACATCAAATAGCAATAAAAACTGAAATCCTGTGATTTTGGGATATAATTCAATATCTAAATGATGAATCAAACAGGTTTCAAACAAGGCTACCCAGCTGGACCTCGTCATATCGGGCTTTCGCCGTTGCAAGAGCAGCAACAACCTGCAGCCGGCAAGGTCTGGGCCAACAATGGCGAAACACACCTCCTACATTGGGATATAACGCCTGTAACGACTATGGTGAAAAAGATATGTATATATATATATATGATATCTGCTTATAGCTGGAACTGCAACCCCAAGAAAGGGTACGATTTCGTGGCTAGAGTGCAGAAGATCTTGGAAGGAACTCCGGTCGCAGCTCCCAAAGTGAGAAGTCTCGAAGTAGATATTGGTCAAGAATAGGATATATCGATGTTTATCGGCCAAACTGCAGCCAGCTTAAAAGCAATCTTTTCATGGCAATAGAGTGGGGGTATACCCACTTGCCGACAAACGCATTTCATAATTGCTCATCATTCATGGTTAAACGCCCACTTGTTCCAGTTGTTATCCCCATGTATCCTACTTTTCTGCTGGTTCTACCATGTTGTACCCCACATTAATGATCATCCAGAATGATTGTAAATTGATATACGTGGACATACTCTGACGATCCTAATGTTTAAGACCCCACATTGGATACTACCAAATTGTACTGATTAATAGCTCCATTTGTCCCACATTTGTGTTGGTTGTATCTCCCATTGATGATTCTAATCCTCTTAGGTCATGATTTTCCCAAATGTTTGCAAGCGTATGCTGCCATCATCCCAATGTTGAAATACTAATGGTGGTTTGCCATCATTTCTCCATCTTTGCACAGCCAGCATTTTCGTCCTTTTTCTTGAACGCCCCATTCTGTTCAGCTAAGTCCCATTCTACATTCCATTAATGAACCTATTTCAACTATTTTTCTGGTTAAAAAAGACACATTAAATCCCCATCGGCCCAAAACATCAAGTCCCTATCTTTTAATAGTAAATTCCCGCCACCAACTGGGGGGCATCGCTTGGGTCCAACCCCCCTCCTCAATCTTGTTTTTTTTTGGCGCCTCCTTCGAGGCAATCACCGTATGGATGCCTTCATCCAAAGCTTCAGCCTGTCGAAGCGTTCAGGTGATGGGAATGTTCTGTTCATGAAGTGGCAAAAAATGCCCAGAAGTGGTTTAACAAATGGCCATATGGATAGGCGTACGCAGTAGATGGGTATCAAAATGGGTATCTATCAGTGGTATAGTTTAGTGGTTTATAGTTGAGCAACCAGGCAAAATGGGCATATATTGACGCAGTGTATAAATGGAAATACGTACGTGGTTGAAGGTTGCACTTGTAGGCATAACGTGAGTAAGACAGTGGCACGTGGTATATAATGATGCTATCCCAATCATGTCAAATGGGGTTCATTTTGCCAAAATATGGGTATGAAACCATCAAAATAATCCATCCACATTTGGTTCGTAATCATGAAAAGATCGGGTTTGACCACAGTTTTCATCAACAAGTATCTAGGACAGTATGCAACCCAAATGTCTCAAGCATCAGCACCTGCACGTCAAATGCGTGTTTGACAATATGTTTTGTCCAAAAATGGTTTAAGACGTAGTTTTCCCCATTCAAAATTGTTTTCTTCTCCCCAATGTCTCATCATGAAAGTCAAGGTGTTTATCATCACTTTTCCCGATTCGGAATCAAAACAAACTGGACATCTCCACCATGTAAGAAGAGACCGGTATTTGGGGTTATCATTTTTTTTGGGGGATCATCCCCCCCAAAAATGGGTCAAACCCAACTCACATCAAATACAAAAAACGCCTCAGCCTCCGCTCCAGTGCTTGACACCCGCTCATATTTGCCGCTTGATCCTGACGATGCATCTGGAGGACTGAAAAATTATCCAACATTATCGTGTATGGAAAACTGATTTGCCTATGAAAACTGTTCTTTTTCCAAAACTATGTTCAATTACGGGATGGGAACTCAAAAACGAACTATACAAATAATTGATCAACTGGTCGGCTTATTCACTACGGCTGCTTCCAAAAATCGGGAAACTTGGAAAATTGCGAAAAATTGAGAATTGAATGGGCCAAACCCGAGGCCTCCACAGATTGGTGGTTTAGATAAAAACAGTATTAATCATATCTTGGTGCTGATCTCATACGATCCCCAAAAATCCTTAGATGGGTAATTTATGATCATTTTCCCCTTATTATGAACAATTCATTTTGTAGTATGGGGTAAACCCAACGCTCATATCAAGTTGGCAATGTCCCCATCATATACCCGTCAATCGTCAATGTTGGGTTTTAAAGGGATGATGAACCTCAATTTTTTCTAATCAACAATGTTGAAACGTGTGATTGAAGCTGCGCCTCAGTCTATGTGTTTACCCCAACACAGTCGGGGGATGGCGTGGGGGTCCGGGTTAGGCTGAACTAGTATAATGTTGTCACGTAACTTCCAACACGCTCATGATGCTACGCTTTAAGCTTTGTCAACTAAGTTGAAACACGGTGTTGATGCTATGCCCTGAATCCTCCCAAGTAGTTTCCAGCACGTTTTTCAGCGTGTTTCTTCCGGCAATGCAACCTTGCAAAAATGGTTGCCAATGTTTCAAAACATGATGGGATGCTTTTTGGACCCTGATGAAGGCTTCTGTTCAAAATTCCCTTTCAAATCACAAGCCAAAACTAAACCGCGCAGTTTGATTTTGCAACTCATCAAATCTCAACAGCAGCACGGGGAAATGGGGACACGTTTGCTGTTTCAGGAAATCGGAAGCGCCTTGTGTCAGTCCGATCCGTTTTCCAAACAAATGCCCAGGAAGGAGACATCACACACACACGCGCACACATACAAAAAAAACACACGTTCTATGAGGTATCTTTCCATTAAGAATTTGCAATCTGGTTCTGGTCAGAAAGTCATTTAAAAAACGCAAATAAGAGTGAACAGCCTGCCGGGATGTACATGTATGCGTAATGCAAAATGTAGCTGCAAAAATAATGCGTTGCAGCTGTGTAAATATGTGCTGTGTAGACCATACCCAAATCAAGATTTACACATTTACAAAAATACATACATACACGTATACTTATATACATTGCATTACATTACATTACATGACATTACATGACATTACATGACATTACATAACATTACATGACATTACATGACATTACATGACATTACATGACATTACATGACATTACATAACATTACATGACATTACATGACATTACATACATTACATGCATTACATACATTACATGCATTACATACATTACATACATTACACACATTACATACATTACATACATTACATACATTACATACATTACATACATTACATACCTTACTTACTTACTTACTTACTTACTTACTTACTTGCCTGCTTGCTTACTTACTTACTTACTTACTTACTCACTCACTCACTTACTTACTTACGGACTTACTTACTTACTTACGGACTTACTTACTTACTTACGGACTTACTTACTTACTTACGGACTTACTTACTTACTTACGGACTTACTTACTTACTTACTTACTTACTTACTTGCCTGCTTGCTTACTTCCTTACTTACTTACTTACTTACTTACTTACTTACTTACTTACTTACTTGCATACATACATACATACATACATACATACATACATACATACACACATACATATACACATACATACATACATACATACATACATACATACATACATACATACATACAGACAGACAGACAGACAGACAGACAGACAGACATACATACATACATACACACAAGATGCAAATACACAAAAAAGGACAAATACACACATATGCAAACAGACATACATGCATTTACACAAGTTGAAAATACAAAAACACACAGACAGAAGTACAAACATTTACAAAAACACCATGTACATTAAACCATGCAAAATACAAATACACATATTTACACCGATACATACATATGCGCAGAAATGCGACAAGTCAAAAACATATAGACATAAGAACAAAAACGAAAATACCAACATACATACAATTTTAGAGACGTATTTACACATATATGTAAAACACACATTCCCAAACAAATCACAACCGCTTATACATAGATGAGTGCAGTTACATACACGTGCACATATACACACATACGAGCAGAAAAACCATGCATACAGGCATGCGTCCATACATACATACATACATACGTACATATACATTGACATACATAGTCACATACTTTCATGTTTCATCCAAATACACATACATGTGCAGATGCAAATGTAAGTACATCTGCATATGTGCATATACATATGTGCAAATACATATGTACATAAATACGTTCGTATGTACATATTTGCATGTATGCTTTGAAAAGGAGAATATAGATAAAACCGATCATCCCAAAAAAGGCAATATACAGTTTGCTGTTGAAAAACAGTGCAAATAAACATACATACATACACACATAAACACAGCTACATCATGGCATACATGCATAAATACACAAACGTAAAATTGCACGGCATGTAAAAAGTTGTATGTGTACAAATGCACACAGACATGTACATGTAAATGTATATATATATATATACATTGGAATCTTCATATACCTGCGCACTTACATGTATGTGTAAATCCAAATCTGTCTCAATGTCTACACATGTGCATTTTCAAATGATACATACATAGATAGATATATTTCATACGACTGTCAATTGCTGAATATGTAAACATGTACCTGAATATGCCACGCTTGTTTATTTCTGGAGCCTGGGACCTAGGACTCAAAACAAAGACCGGCCAAAAAGAAATCCAATTCAAGTTCTGCATTCTGATGCTGCAACATCCAAAGCGCACCTTTTTGTCAGGTCCCCCAGTACGGTCGCTGGACAGCGGTCTGGACGAACGCTTTTCTCGTCCCTTACTCTGCCTGGCAGCTCTGTCGCACTTCCAAGCCTCCAGCCACGCCCGCTGCAAACGGCGGCGGCGGCGAGGGTAATTCACGCGAACCAACACACTGCACGCAAACACCTGAGCCCCTGATGGTGGCAGCAGTGTGCCTGAACCACCTCTTGCCACGCCCCCAAGCCAGCAGTACAGCGACACTGGCTCCAACTGCTACTGCTTCTCGCTTCATCTAGATCAATAGAAACAGATACAGACAGATGTAATAGATGTAGATAGATTAAGAGAGGATTAGATACGCGAAGAGAAAGACGGATAGATATTGAATAGACCGCTTTGAAACGAAACAGATACATAAAGAACAAGACAAATGTGTGTAGATAGAAGAAAAAGATCGGTATAGATCGTAAAAGAGCGGTTAAATAGATAATAGAAACATTCAGACCGATTTAGATAGATGTAGAATTAGGTAGGAACAGATCTTTAAGTTATAAATGAATAATATATATATATATAGATAAAACATATTATATATATACATAGACATAGAAAAAAAATAAAATAAAACTGATTTGAGCATACATAGAGAGACTTAGATAGAGACAGAAAGAAATAGATAGATGTAGAAAGATTCAAAGAGACATTGATTGATACAAAGAAAGATAGACAGCGATAGGAATACAAACAGGGAACGATAAAGACAGACAGGGATAGATAGGTAGGCAGATACCCAACTAGATGGAGCCCGACCCACAGAACGCCGTTGTGTATTGTGCCATGTTTGCGTTTTTCTTGCTTTGGGGGGAGGGTGGTGGGGGCAATAACGTTCAATACGCCTGCATACATGCGTCAAGCGCTCCTAGATCCCTACAAGCAATAGCCTTGATCCCTTTGCATTCCAATACCGCAATTGATCTTTTTAAGGTGTAAGTTGAAAATCGTTGTGTTTTTCGGCCCCCAAGGTTAAGGTGTGCATTTGGCCTCCTCTTTTTATTTTGGAAAAATGTCAGGAAAAAAGAGCTGCTGGACCTTTTGAAACACAATTGTCTTTTTTTCGCGCACAATGGGGTGAATGTATGTATCCTAACAATTTCTTTGTTTGCTCGCAGGAAACGAAATTGATCAAGGTAATCCGCATTTAATGCCTATTGAACCCATCCAAATATGAGCATCGTCAAAAAACCTGGTTGCGAACTGATTCTACTGGTTTGTTTATAGCTTTTAAAATACTGGATTGTTGGTTGGTCCCTTTTCAATAGGCTGGTACAACCCCAATGTTGACACTGCACAAATGGGTCTTCATGCCACGGCTCATGTGTAGATCATTTCTGGGGCAGCCCCTCAATTTCCAAGCTGCGTTAATTTACTGCTGGGTAAACCACCACTAAATCAATATTTTCCCTGTAAAAATCACATTAATCCCATGGATTATCAACATTTTTCCATATTTTCCATGTAATCCCCACATGTTCCTTGCGGGGCACGGTGGTGAATGGTCATCCCATAATGGGAATCCACAGAATGGCTATGACCATCCCCCAATATGGTAGATATATCTACACGTGATGGGATTTTTGAATAGGGTTTATAAATCCCATCCCCCAAACTTTTGACCCTGGCACATGTACAGCAATCCCCATTTTCACCAAACTTAGGTTTCAGCACGCCTCGGAGACCTGATTCAGACCTCGACCATGTACGCCTCCGCGTTCAAAAAGCTGCTGTGAATCGCGTGGAAAGCCATGGAAAAACCAGGGAAAATATGTGAACAAATGGGAAAGCATAGGAAAACCATAGGACAGTCATATGAAAACATTGTGAAAAACATGGGACATTTATCTGCTACATATATATGATGAATCCAGATGAACGTTGGGAAACAAATTCAAACAACTGATGAATTCAAGATCTGATATTCATCCGTCTGCAATTTGGGAGAACTCAGTAGCTATCCTGCGGTACCTTGAGATAGCTATGAAAAGGGCTCTTTTAGTTCGATGATTTTTTTAAACTATTAAACATGATGATTGTCCATAGCAAACTGCAACAAGTTGCCAAAGGGTGTGTGTATATATATATATATACACACATCATTTAATACACAACTACCACATTGTTGGTGTTACATGCCACTATACCCACATTGCACACTCATACACATATATAACATCTATATATCTATATATCACCCGTATTCATCCCATTTATTGGCCAATTCCAGCTACTGTACATTATTATAGTGAGTTACAAATTACACACGCAATGACCATGGCTAGTGCAGCATATCTTATTGTCATCCATTGTCCGCATTAAATTCCAATATCTCTCAAAAAGCCATAATGGAAAAATAGGGCTATTAATATAGTTTTTTTCAATGGTTAAATCCCATTTCTTGTGTCATTTTCAATGGTAAAAACATGTAGCCACCAAATATCACCATTGATTGACTATCAGAAAGCAACGCTACTGGGCCCCACTTTTTTCACAGCTCCAGTTTTTAACAGGGGGTGCCAATTCCGTATCATATGATCACTATTATACGTATGAAGAAGTATCAGCCAAACATGACTTATTCATCCGGGGTTTGAATTATACCATTGAAGGACTTGATGAACAACCTGTCAGCTGCAGGGCGAGGCTGGCTGAGCGAGGCACATCTCGTGCGTGCTTTGCGCTCCACTGGGCTGTGGAGATTGAAGCGTTTCATCTGAGCGGCGGGGAAGGATCCAGAAATTGGGGATACTCTTGGGATTTTGGTGGTGATTTGTGGTTATGAATGGGGTTTGCTGGTGACTAGTGGTGACAAATGAAATCTTCATGTTGACTAGTGATGAATGGGATATCAATTTGATGTTCATGACGATTTATCGGCAGGATAGTCAGCCTCAAAAACATTTTTTTTGAAGCACCAATAGTATTCCGCTCATCCCAGTGTGGGCAATCTGCACTAATTATGGGATATACCATCAATCCCAATAAGAATAGGACGTATAAACCAATAAGAAGAATGGGATACAATGGGATATAATGCGATTTTTCCACCCTGACGACCAGCCGGCAGCCATAGCATCCGACAATCAAACATGGCAATGAAAAACCTTCATGGATGACGGGTAAATCATGCTCAAACATGAATATGTAATTTCAATATATAATATGCAAATCAATACGTATACATAGGGGTAAAGATAATGGTTCAATAAAAAGTTCTTTACAGTGTTTCACAGAAGTTGTCATTGATTTTCCAGAAGTTGTGATCAATTCACAGAATTTCTCAGAAATTTCACAGAAGTTGCCATTGCTTTCAAAGGAGTTGTCACGGACAACCCCCTAATAACGTTCGTGTTCATCCTCTGCGGAATGGACTCCCTGTCAATGGCGAACTCTTATGAATGGAACTATACCGATGTATGTATGTATATATATATATATGGGTATGTACACAAGCATGTATGTATGTATGCATGTATGTATGCATGTATGCATGTATGTATGTATGCATGTATGTATGTATGTACGTAAATGTATGTAAATGTATGTAATATAAACAATTCATATGTATGTAATGTATGTATATGTATATGTATATGTATATGTATATGTATGTGTATGTGTATGCGTATATGTATATGTATATGTATATGTATATGTATATGTATATGTATATGTATATGTATATGTATATGTATGTGTATATACATAATATTTTGTATGTATTTCTGGAAATAAAAATTCACAACCGGAAAGTGGCATAAATCAGGCCATGTCGGGGCGACCCCCCGAATCTTAACTATCATTTCAGCGATGTCACAACGTGAGGTCATTATAATTCAACCAAATATGTACGATATGGTGGAGTCTTCATTGCCAAATTAGATGACCAGCTACACACATACCACGAACAAAGCAGCAACTGAAGCCTTCGCTTGGTGGTGACACTGGTGAAGCACCTTTCGATCGCAAAAACGATGCCATCACTTGGATTTGTTGAAGGGATGACCCTCAAAATAAAAACATATTCCTGGTTGGTCCTGGTAGATTTCTTGAGGTGTACACCATTTTCAGTTGCAAGGAAACAAGGAACATGTGATGGATCTTGAAAACCTGATGGAAATTGCAATTGTTGTTGTTGACCGCCAACAGTTTTTGCTGGGTAGAAATCCACAGCTGTGGGTGCGGGTTAAAATCCACTGCTGGAATCCAAACAGATTACTAATTCTATGAATTGACATGACAATTTCTACCCCAATTTTTGTTACTTGAAAATCAATATTTTTTATTGGTTCAGGTATGTCAAGGTGGTCTGAAAATGGGCGCTCCTTAAAGTCAATGGTTTCCCTCCACTTGCTGATTACAATAACCGTATATCGATATTTATAAAAACCAATGTCCGGGTAAACCTGTAAACCCACATTGATGATTGTGGGATAGAATCTCAATTCAGCAGCATTCAAAACCATATGTCGTCACTTCATTATGGTGGCTGATAGGTGTTCTCATGCTAGAGCATTCAAATACCGAATGACGAGACGATGGGGAAAGTCCCTGTAATAGCCCATCAACAATAATTTTTTTTGTCCCTCAAGGGCTTCTCAACTTCTTCACATCATATGTCATGTTCCCATTTTGGTTGATTAAATCATCTAAGCACATTTCGAATCATATAAATCCAATCCCTGGTGTCTAGCTGGCGAATGGATGTTCGACCCCCACGTTATGGAAACTTGCAAATTTTGACACTCCCAAAATGGAAATGGCAGCGGATAAAAGCCGATACCCTTCATTTTTCGCATTCAAATTGCTTTCAAATGGGTTAACCCATCATTTTTTGAGTCAAACCCTACCATCATATCAGTGGATATAGAAGGCGTACGTCTATATGTAAATATGCAGACATTGACTATACGATCAGTCTTACTACTAATATCACTACTAATATTATGTTGCCCCTACCAAGCTAATTCTGGAAAGCTCAAGTTTAAAAAAAAACGAAAAAAAAACGATTTAGCAATTTTGACAAAAACGAAAAAAAACGATTGAAAAAAAAAAAGAAAAAAAAACAAAAAAAAATACGATAAAAAAACAAAAAAAAGCAATCAGGAACCAAAACTCGGCAATTCTTCGTGTTTTGCATTCCCAATCGCTTTTTTTTCCGCGTTTTTTTCGCATTTTTTTCGCTTTTTTTTTTCTCTTTTTTTTTTTGCATTTTTCCCCAGTTTTTGCAACTTTCTACTCCTGCTGCATTCCCAATCGCTTTTTTTTCCGCTGTTATACCAATAATGATCCCGATTTATCATCCCATACACTCAACATTGTATTGGTAAATCATAGTATTGGTAAATATATCCTATAATATAGTACCATAATATACATTCAATATCGTACACTTAATAATTCGGTTTATTTTGCTAGTTATACCCCAAGAAAACAAGAAAATGATCATATACACCATTATGCCAGTTTACCCTGATAAAAATAGTAATTATGATTGATAATGATCACAAAAACACCATTAATACACTAATAATGATCACAAAAACACCACTAACTATAATTTTCCATGATGAATGATGTTTTCCAGTATCCATTATGATCATATCCACCATTAATCATAATGATCACATTCTCCAATATCCCTCAGCAAATAATGATCATGTAAACCTTTAATTATGATCACAAAACACCATGAAGCACTAATAATTTCTCACAAAAACACTTAATAATTACAATTATCATGCTTTATGCTAGTTATACCCCAATAAAACGAATAATGATCGTAAAAACACCATGAATACACTAATAATGATCACAAAAGCACCATTAATCATATACACCATTAATTACAATGATTATATCTCCAATATCCATTCTGATTTTCCAGTTCTCCCCCTCGCCTCTGGCAGCTCTCAGCGCCGCCAAGGCCGTCTCCGATTTGGAGCTCGAGCGCGTGCCGCGGGTGGAGCCGCGCGCCGTGGTGCCCCCCGCAGAGGCGCCTGGAGCAGCGAACAAAATGGGCTGAAACTGGAGGTTTTCATGGGAAAATCATGGGAACATCCGCTGAAAATGATGGTTTTGATGGATGAATGGGAAAATCGAATGTAAATTCATGGATGAAATGGATATCCAAAATCGGGATGTGACTCTGCTGGAGGAAATCAAGGCACCCCTAACCCATCGCCAGGCATTCGCCAGGGATTTTGGTCCCGCCTGAAGTTACTCTAAACATACAAAAAACTATGGAAAATCACCATCTTTCATAGGTAAATCAACTATAAATGGTCATTTTCAATAGCAAACTGTTAGTTTACCAGAAGGTATTGTTTACGGATCCTCAAATCCCCAAAGTTCTGCGAAAAAATAGCCGGATTTTGACCCATCCTCAAGCCGTTCCTCCATGGATTTTTCAACGCCGAACCTGGATCTTTGTGCATGCTCTCCAGCACGGAGGACAAACGTCCAATGGGCCCTCGGGGTGGAGCTGGTGCACTGGGCATCGGTGCCTCAAAGCACTGGGCATGGGTGATTTGTTGGATAAATGGGGATATTATAGGGATATTATATATAGGGGATAATCTATGAAGTTGATCCTAAAAAGTTTAGAAAATCAGATCAAATCTGCAGAAAGATCAGTTTGTTTTTTTGAAACATCAGTTGAGTCTTTCAAAGGTCTCACGACCTGAGTGCCGGACCTTTGGACCTGTCGCACCTGCAGAGAGCAGTTCTGGGGTTGCCCCACTCGAAGTAGAATTCCCACTCGCGAAATGAGGCATAACTGCAGTCTGACTGCATGACCACTTCAAATCACAGTTTTCGGGGATGCAAGTACAGTACTAGGCATGTCTTATCATGGCTTGATTAGCCTGCACTAGGGGCTATATTCATTCTCCTTTCATCCGGTTGCTCCTGAATTTCCCGAGTGGGTTTCAAAAATGGGGGCCCATGCCCCAAATTCACCAGTTATACCAGTTAGTCATTTGAATGCGGGTCTGACAAGCTAGGGAAAACACCCAAATCCCATGGTAAATCATCAATTTTCTGTATTCAAAATTGCCATAACTAAGGTCATGTGGTAAACCCTGGCTGCCATAAACCATCCCATTTGCCAACCAAAAAAGCATGGGGTGATTCTACATCATCCTATTTCTAGGAGTATAGCCAATTTCACAAACCTCCATTGGGGAGGGTTTATCAGATAGTTCACCCAATATTATCCATGATTGTCCCATTATATGAAACATTTGTCCAGATATTAAACATTTATAATCCCTCTAATATTTCACCATCTCCTATATTATGGCCTTGGGTTTACCACATTTCCATACACCTTCCAAATACAAACAAATCTCATGGTCCCTACTTTTCATGGCCGTTGGCGGCCCATGCCCAGGGCTGCCTTGGGAACTCTTGCCCTGGAAGTCCCCTCCTCAACAAAACATGGCAGCAAAAACTGTCCTCGAATCTCAAAAGACAGAGTGTTTCTCATTGGATTTAGGTTTTAAAACCTTCCATTTTCCATAACATTTGGGGGAATGCATATTCATAAATCCCAGTTATGTTGAACTATTTCGGGTATCGTTTTGTGAAGTGACTGCCAATTGGAAGATCTTCGTAGCGTCAGAATCCAAGTCCTGTGTGTGCTGTCTGTTTCTGAGGCTTCCGCGTTGACTCTTGAAGTGCAAACCAGGATTCCTCCTGGATCCGTCACATATGCACTGCTGATGAACTCCAAAGTTGCTACCCTCTGGTAAACTAACAAAAAACTATGGAAAATCCCAATTTCTCATAGGTAAATCAACTATAAATGGTCATTTTCAATAGCAAACTGTTAGTTTACCAGAAGGATCTTCAACTAAATTTGGTTTCAATAGCTATCAAATCAGTTTCAATTTGGTTTATGGATCCTCAAATCCCCAAAGTTCTGCCAAAAAGATGCCTGGATTTTGACCCATCCTCAAGCTGGACGTCGAGCTCTTGCCAACCTCAGAATTGGGAAAATAAAAACAGATGAAAACCAACTTGAAAACGCGTTTAGAACATCATTTTACCAATTAGAACCAACTTAAAAAGTCAGAGTCCCCTGGTTGACGATCATGTTTATTACCAATTTTCTAAATGGTCCAACAATGCGACCCGCCACTTTCTTCCGAAAATTATGCTGAACATCACTTTTTCAAGTTGAAAGTTGGCCCTGTCTTTTGGGGGCCCACCAGCCATTTTGAAGATACCCCGTTTTCCCATCCCATCAAAAACGGGTTGGTTCGGGTTGGTTTCCGTACTATGGGTTGTCGTAATCTCCAATAACCAAGGTAGATCTCTTACTCCTTAGGGCATTTCCAATGGTTCATTTCATGTTAGTAAAGCAATGGGGTTTACCACCCCAATTTGACAATCTTTATGGGTGGTATAAACCATCAAAATGTGGGTGGTTGATTATTGTTTTGTCAACACTACATAGATTCCCCAGGTAGATTGATTATGATGGTTATACCCCAATATTCATCCCATTTAAACGTCTTTTCTTTTCTCTTTTGATCCCTAAGTCACCATGAGTTTCAGGCCCATGCAACGCCGCGCAACGCGCTGCGCATCAGAAAATCTGCTGAGTTTCCGACGGATCTCGCAGGAGTCGATTGCCAAGACGCGGAAGAAGCGAAGGAAGGGGACCTAAAGCGTGGACTTCCACCCCATGTCCTGGTCATTGAGAAAATAAAGGGGAGTTGACAGTTAATGGGAATGTAAATAAGAATCAATGGGAATATAATGAAGATATAGTGGGAATATCATTCTCTACAAAACCCACAATACTGAAAATATGATGGGAATGATATCATGGGAATACAAGGAACAATGGGAATCTAAATATTAGTCCTCGTTGAAAGAATATCTATGTTGGAAACCCTGGCGAGCTGGAAGCCTTGGCCCACTTCTAGTTCGAAGATTTACCACGTTTAATGAGATGATGATCTTCCATAGATGGGTTTGATGGATTTGTCTGAAATGGTCATATTTTCTGGGGACTTACCCCTTGACCAACAAGAATGGGAATAGAATGAAACCATACATATTAATCATTGACTCCTGTTAAAAAAAGAACATGTTGCATATATGAAACTTCCGTGAACCTAGGTTGATTCACTGGATGGGTTTAAGGGAAAATTTACAGGAAACCTCTATATTTGATGGGGAAAACCATGGTTTCCTGTAGATTTTCCCTTTAACCAATCCAGTGATTGATGGGCCACATCCTTTTCTCAGGAGGCTCCAGCCTTCCATCCCGTTGAGGACTGGACGGTATTGTTGCGGTATCCGGAGCGAGATTGCTTTGCAAATTCCGGTCCTTCTCGGGTCCCTCCTCGAGTTCGTTGGTTTAAGGGACTTCCAGGAAAGAAATGGAGGTTTCCCAAATCATGAGGATCCCTCCAGTTCTCATCCAAGTCATGAATGACCATGACTTGGTATTGAGACCCATGACTTGGTAACTGGGGATCCCCCATTTGACCCTCTAATCCTGTGACAGTTCCTTTCATGCAATGCTTGAAGAATTTGAATGCGTCACAATGGTGTCAAGAGCCAACAAACAGAGCAAGCAATGCACGGGAATGCTGGCGCCTTGAAACTGTCGGACAGTTGCTCTGCCTTCACAAGTGCTAACACTCAACATGATGGCAGTACAGCTTCAGTGTGTAGCACAGATATGATTCCAGATTTCTAGCAAACAAGACAGACAATTTATCCGAGACTCATCTACAGAAAAAGAGACTTCGGATAAAAGTCTATTCAGCAACCAGAACATCCATAAATCCTATCCCCCCAATAATATCAAAATTATCATTGCTTATTGATTACAACTGTTTATCTACCAGTAAGAATTAACCATGATAAACACAGCGCGGCGCCTCGTCTTGCGCCGCGCTGATCTGCTGCCGAAGCTCGTTCACCACCTGGAAGATTTTCCATGGCGAATTGGGATATCAAATCATTGTCATGGTGATTTCATGGTGATTTCATGGTGATATCATGATGTCATGAGAACTTTTTCAAGTAACATTCCATGACTATCTGATTCCTCGGATTTTTCATGTCGCCACAATTTGCCTGGTGATGTCGCGTCCTTCGTCTTTCGTGTTCCTGCCATGCTTGGAGATATGCGAAGGGATGCTCCAAACTGGCGAAAAAGAACTTCAGATGTTCCAGCCAAATCATCATCCACCACAATATCAACCCATTATTTCATAGTAATCCCTATGACTTTCACATTTTTCATGTTCACCAAGTGCATCATGCATCAATGAGCTGAACACCATATCTCGGTCACATCTCCTCCTGCCGACTGGTGATGTCTTTTTGCAAGGCCTCAATCGTCGAAATCGTCCCAAAGAGTCCAATGTGCCATGATCAGACCATGCGATGGATGGCGATACCATTGGGGATTCCAAGAATTGTGTCATCCCCATGAAAAACTGGGATGACTATCCCATTCTGAATATATCCCTAAAGAAAATTCCTGGTGAGTCCTCATCTGGATAAATTCGTGAACACATCGTTTTTTTGGATTGATCTGGGAAACTTCCAATATTTCCTAGACCTGATGTTCTCCGGTCATTTGGGGATGATTTGAACATCCCAGGGAATTGGAGGTTTCCCAAATCATGAGGATCCCTCCAGTTCTCATCCAAGTCACGGATGACCATGACTTGGTAGCTGGAAACTGGTGACGACTGGGGATCCCTCATCGAAACTCCCAATTGAGCTATTACAAATACCTTGGTTGATTGGTTATTGCAGGAATTGAACTACTTGGGTTGTTGGGGGGATCATGAATTAACCCTTGGTAGGGAAACCTATCAACCAATTGGTACAATGAAATGGCATAGGGCTAATTTTAATGGCTCAATTGGATACAACGATAGCTCAGCTCACCGCCTCCCGGCGTTAAATCCTGAGCCTTCTGACCATGAGCACAGACAGAGCCTCTTCGTAGCGCCGCTTCCAATACTCGTCCTGCAAGAGCTGGACGTTTGGGAGGGGAAAATGGGGGAAATCCATAGGAAAATGAAGAAATCCATAGGGAAATTGAGGAATCCGTGGTGACATGCAGTGAAATCCGGTAAAATCCATGGCAAAATGCAACGATTCTTGTCATCGTCTAGCTGTTTTGTACTGGTTCTCGTTCCACTATTGTAAGGCCCTGAAATTGGTGGAAAAGTCCTTGCAGGATGTTATAGATAATCTTTTCCTCATGATTTCAAGGTTACAATTCTTGCTCTTGAATCCATAGTTTGGGATTACTTGATAGTAAGCCCCGAAAATCAAACATCAAGTTCTCACTATTCTATCAACTTCTGACTATTTGAGGATTTTACCGACTTCCATTTTTTTTTGGGGGTTGCTACACTGCTAACAAGAACTCACAATGGATCACCATGGATCAAGGATCGCTCCTCGTGGTGGATGCTCTCTACTGCAGAGGCATTCTGCACCGGGACCTGCTGATCATCTCAGTTGGAATTGCACGCCATTCACGAACTCATCTTGGGTCATGTCAATCAGATGGAATCTAAGAATCTAAGGATGTAATTCTCCATGAGAAACATGCCTTAACATCTCATGGTCATTATCATGGTTTCAAACAAACATAAGCCTCTGAATGGACGTGTGATTGTGCATCACCATCCATGCCATGAGGGACGGGCCTCGACATCAGTGTCGTTGGGTTGAAGGATGCTTTCACCATTGAAGATTCCCTGGAACACGTCAGCTTTACAAGACGCGCGTCTTTAATGATGTACTTGTCATGCATGCCATCCAATTACACAATTTGTAGGTCCACAGTCCAGTGAAAACCCCTTTAAATCATAGGCCTTGGGAATCCTAAAGAAAACACTGCTACTGGTGCCCCACCCATTGCCTACTCTTGGAATACATCTGAATCAACTGCTTTCAGCTTGGCAGTTCACGACCATCGGTCCGCCTGAAGACACAAATCACCTTTGAAGTTTGGAAACTCCGTAACCTCAGATAAGATGGCGCTATCTTCGCATTTGGTGTTTTTTTCGCCAAGCCACGTCGATACCAGTTTTTGTTTTAAGAAACACAGATTTGGACCCATCAGCGAACCATTCTTCATCCTTCCAGCATCTGCATTCTTTTTTTGATCGCCAAAAAATGGGCGACCAGGGCTCCGCACCCTATTTGGACCACTCTCCCATTCAACTCCACCAAACCTCAGAAAAAAAACACATCAAATCGACGCCATTCCGTCCATGGCGCTCCAAGGCAGCGACCAAACCCGGACGAACTTGAACTCCACACGTTCGCACGGTGAAATGGAAATGGGATCTGGTGTTTCCTGGCGACAAGAGTGGCTAATACCTTCTGGAGAATCATGGCTGGAAAATCTCACATTTATAACATTTCCATTAAACTCCTTAAACATCCATAGTGTATTTCCCCATATTTCACATGATTTTCCTATTACAACGATCCACTTCGGGGATTTTCCACCCTGGACGTGGCGGAGGCACCCAGGCATTCCCTTTCCATTCCAAGTGAAGTCCGGAAGTGGGATTCCAACAGCCAAGTGCTTCATGGGATCCCAACACCTCGCGGCGACGAAATTTTTGATCCAAAAACAAGCATATCTTTATCCATCAAAACTTCCATTTTTTGGGGGGTCAACCGGAAAAATCTTGACTTTTGCATCGTTTGGGATGTTTCTTTACTATCAATATAAAATTCATGTTATATCTACAGTATCTATCATAACAATGGCTATAATTTATTGGTATTTTATTGGTTTTATCATAACCATGGCTATTTTAAACCTCCAGAAATCAGTGGAGCTTTCGGCCCAGACCCGGATTTTGAGTGTCCCAAACCGCAAATCGTTCGCCGGGTCCAGGAGCTTGAAGTCGAACATGAAGCCTGGTCGCCGCTGGCCCTGGTGACACCCTTTTTTTGCACCTGGAAACAGGAGATATTTTGGATCAAGTAATGTAATGTTAGTAAATGCCAATAGTAAACCAATCAACATTTTTTGGATCAAGTAATGTAATATATGGGTTTGTCTGAGGACCCTAAAATCCAAGGGTTAATTTTTCTCTATTAAATGGCCATTTGGAGGATATACCCCATTTTCAGACACATCCACATGTCGGAGCATCTCAAGCGATGGTAGTAAATTTAAAAAATAGTAAACCCACCCACCATCCCCCAATTTCACCATTTGCATGGGTGGTATAAAACAACCATCCCCAGTCATGGTAGTTGTTGCATTGGGTTCTCCACATCCAAGCTCCAGACTTCAACTGTCGGACCTCAGAGAAGGATTGCGATGATAAATGAAAGCAATGGGTATCGGTATGAAATGTGAAAATCATCGATAAATGAGGATATGATATGGATATGATGTAGATATGATTAGATATGATATGGATATCATATGGATATGATATGGTACTATATGGTATACAATACCTATTCGCCAATGGGATTTTGACTATTCAGAAGATCTCAGTAGCGCTTTGGTTTTCTCGGAAAAAAAACGGGTTGAACCTTCGCTGGATGATTCAAAAAAAATATCCCGAGGCTCCAGCAGTCTTATCCTTGATGGGCGACATACTGAACCTGAGGAGTTGCTGAAAACCAAGGAATATCCAACGGTTTTTTGTGACGGTGGGCTGAGTGGGCTGAGGGCACGGCAGCTTGGAAATGCGAGAAACATTGGCATCGACGGGGTATTTCACTAGCGCATGGTCTTCAAACTCTTTGTTTCTGGTAAAAAACTGGTGTTCTTTTCGAAGTGGATTGGAAAGACTACCAAGATCTTCTGTCAAGGGATGCTGGGACCATGCATGAGACATTTTTTTTCTTTCCACATTTCTAGAGCCAACTGCGACATCCCAAACTTTTGGGTACGAAAGTCCAACTGAGATGCTCAAGTTGGCACGGCAACAAACAGAATGTCCAATGCCATAGGTTTGGGGATGGTTTATGGCATTGGGTTTTCCACATGATGGATGCGATTCTTATTGACCATTGCCAGATCAAATAGCAGATTTCAAGATCTTCGGATCAACACTCAGCTGAAAGGGCAACGAGGCGTCTTTCTCAAAGCTCATGGCCGCTGTCTGCCATGTCGTCAGGCGTAAATAACGGTGGATCTTCGGCCGTCAAATCTCCTGGCGATTTTCCATGCATTATCTAAGGAATGCCTAAGCCATGTTTAAATCTATATTATAATAACGGGGAGATATAATCAACAATAGAACAGCTATTTTTCTAGTGGGATATGATGGGATATATAAGCAACAAGATTCATTAGAGTCGATAAATATCCGTTCAATACCCGCCTGCAAACATACAATTTTCGCTGTGGAAAGTCCAGCATTTGCAGATTATTTTCAGAACGGGCTTCCTCATAGGGTTTCCACATCTTTTTGTATGCTTACCCCAGGATATCCATTAAATATCCACTAAAAATCCATCTCAAATCCATGAAAACCCCATAAACAATTCATCAAATGACCATTAAATCACTATTGTATCCCATTAAATCAGCATTTCATCCCAGTAACCCACCATAAAATCACCATTAAAATCAGCAAACACATATGTTTTTTGTCCCATTCTCCATGCCCACCTCCATCTTCTGACAGCATTCGTGGAGCAGCTGGAGCAGGCGCCACTTGCGGTGCTTGAACCGAAGCTGTCAAGGAAGGAGTTTCCACCAACACCTGGCTGCAAGATTGGGATGTTTTTCCTTTCAGATTTGAGATATACTTATAAAGTTTTGGGATATTCATCAACAGATATGTATGCATCTACATACATATATATATATATATGCTAGCCCCCCCCCCAAAACCTATGTTTGGCTTGTTTTGTTTCGAGAAGTATTACAGGTTTCAAGCAGATGTGCATTGGAAAACTATAACNCAACATCCCATGAATTTCTATATAGAAATTGCCAAAACAAATATCATGGAAATCACACAGGAATTCCATGGAAATCCCTTAGAAATATAGAAATACCATAGACATCATTTAGAAATATCACAGACATCCCATAGAAATTCTTTAGACATCCTATAGAAATATTCAAAACAACACTTAGAAATAAAATAAAAATCCTATA
>BGPT01003821.1:14524-27931 GCA_003297045.1 Symbiodinium sp. clade C Y103
AACCTTTTCTTTTTGGATGGCTTGGCTGGACTGGCTGGACTGGCTGGATCGGCTCCTTCTGGCACCTTCTCCCTGGGACCTGCTCCTTGTCCTCCCCCGGAACCTAACTCTCGGGCTAATTGGTTGATCCCTTGAAGACCCTCCGTGGGACCATGGTCTTTGGGGTTGTTGACCCATGTGATCTTCTCGTCTACCCCCCCCCATCTCGCGGGTAAAACAACTCTTGGTCCATCATCTGCTGATCTGTTTTCACATCTAGCCTTGAGACGAACAGGGGGGAATTCGATTGAAGACGCCATTCTCTCAAACCNATCTGCTGATCTGTTTTCACATCTAGCCTTGAGACGAACAGGGGGGAATTCGATTGAAGACGCCATTCTCTCAAACCCTCGTGGTTGGTTCCCAAAAGAATTACTTGGGCCCATTTTCCTAGAGAATCTTCAATAAGACTGCCTCAGCACCAAGGTACTTACCCTTAATGTCATATCTCCCCTCCCGCCGGAACCTGTTCTCCGCAACTGGTGTGAACAGCTCAGATTCAGGACAAGCACCTCCCGAATCGTCAGGAGGAGCCCGTGCTGGTCGCCTCCGCAGCCGCCCTGCTCTGCCTGGCACAGCTTTGGCTTTGGCTTTCGCCTTGGCCTTNTTAGGGGGCATCGCTTTCGCTTGCGTCTGTGTCTCCGGTAGGGGGCTGGTACGCTGCTGCTGCCTCTCTTGCAAGGCGTGCTGCCTTGCGCTGTTCCCCCCTTTCCTTGTGCTTTTTCCCTTTGTTCTTCTTTTTGCGGGGCCCTTCCCTGCCACCCTCTGACCGCGTGTCAGGGGGAAAGGGCCTGCTCGAAGCACCCCCTACTCTTGGAGGTGAGGGAACAGGGGGACTTGGGGCTTTTGCAGTAACAGGATACTGCCGAGGCAACGATTGTCCTCAAAAGGTGCACCAGCGAAGACCACCTGCTCCCGCAGAGACAGGAGAAGGGGCCTTTGCGCCAGATTTCGCTGTGGCTCTCCCTGGAACCGAAACAACAGGGGCAACTCCCGCAANCAGGAGAAGGGGCCTTTGCGCCAGATTTCGCTGTGGCTCTCCCTGGAACCGAAACAACAGGGGCAACTCCCGCAACTGCAGGAGCCGCCCCAGCGATAGAAACAGGAGCACCCCCCAGCAAATCAGGGGCCGCTCCCGAAATTGAAGGTGGCAATGGCACGGGCTGCGTTGCCAGCAATCCGTAAACCTCACCAACAGGTCTATCCAAAATATCAAGTATCGGTGTACCCCAGCTTCGGTGAGCCGTGGGTCAAAAGCAATTGATCCAAAGGCCCGAGCTGCCCTGCACAAACCACACACCGGATTGATATTTCGCCAGCGTCNCCAGCGTCCACAAACCGCACACACGTGCAACCGAGTGGGGCCTGGCATCCTGTGCCAATCTGAGGGAGCTACAAGCCAAAAGATTGCGTGTGAATTCCTGATTACAGGGGGCTGAGACCAAGTGCGGTAAACTCAGTAATAAACCTACCATTTAGGGATGATAGTTACCACCCGTTTGCGGAGATTTTGTGGACGGTGTATGATTGGGTTCACCACATTCTTCCAGTTTGGTTCCAGCTAGGTGGTGATTATCCCCTAAATATAAGCCAATTGGGAGAACATAGCCAATCGGATGGAAATGGCCTGATTTGACCATCCAGCCCGTGTTTTGGTGGGTGAGGATTTTTGTCGACCAATAATTCAGATTCTCCCATTTCACAGGAATTCTCCTGGGTCAACCATCCCGAATGTCAACCTCGGATTAGTAGACCCTGGTTGACTGATTCAGGGCTTGCCCACGAAAAGTGGTACATGTAGACGTAGTGTTCTACTATCATAGTCAACCCCAAATTCAACCACCCAGGGCCAAACGTTCATCCGGAAAAGTGCTGAACTTGCAACATTAATCATATGTCTGATATCAACATGAAGTACTCTCTGGTAATTCAACATGACTATGGAAAATTACCATTTAAACAGGTAAGTCATCACCAAAAATGGGCCATGTTCCGTAGTTATTCCTGAAGGTTACCTGGGTTCAACATCAAATTCATGGACTTCTCCAAAATCCCCAAGATCATGGCTGGTGAAGAACGGGATTCCCAGCTCATGGATTACGATGATCCCCTCAAATATACTGGGTAGTACAACCCTTACTCTCATCAATCAACCATCATCTATCAATGACGTCCCTATATATGTGATGCTTCAAACCCTTACAAAGAATAGTTGAATCACCATTGACAAATGATGCTTGAAACACCATGAAATAACCCATCAAATAACAAGCCATGATACACTACTACAGTGGCAACCATCATCAACCAATGCCAGAGCCCCTGGACCAAACTGCCGAGAAACTCTCCACTGCAACGGGGCCTTCGCCCTAAAAAAAAAACGAGTGGCCGCGGCGAGCGGCTTGGGCCGAAAAACAAGGATCCAGGGACGCGAATCCAACTCACAAGCCGTTGATCTTCTCAAGCCGTTACATCCCCATGGGATAAAAGGTCCCAGTATGTCCCAGTGTGATTTCATCCCCTTCCAACATGGTTTCTGGGGGGTGTTTACTATTAGGAGGAAGGGACTAGTCAGCCAATAGAGTAGCAAACTAATTGCAGCTGGTTTTGAATGATCAAGAATGACAGACAAATATGAAATGATAGAGCATTGGGGCACAATTTTGGTTTCCATTGATTCAATCCCAGTGTTTTAGGGAAACCTAGATGGTGTGTTGCCCCTCACCACACTGCCATACTTTGCATGATGGAAAATCATGGTTTTGAACCAACAAAATGATACAAAATGGGCATTACAGTAAGCAAAACATGATTAAACAGGATTAACCATGATTAATTAAACTAATTAAACATGATTACACCATGTGATACCATGAGTTCATGCTTGTCATACACGTTTTGTGGCTAGAGTAAAACACATACCAGATCACGTAGCCAAATACTCGTTGGATCCGTGGGTATCGGCGCACCATGAGTGATCGTGGGGCCCTCCACGAAAGACATCTGCATGTAGTGCAACTTGTGCACATTCCTCCACGGCGCCGTGGCAAGTGAAACAGTTAAACAGCGGATACGTGGATGATGGGGATGGGAAAAAAGATGAAAAGTGTCACCCTGCCATGATGAAGATTCCAAGATTGAAGCTATTCATGGATGGCATAAGGGTTGGGGACAAGATGACACGACCTAAGGTCCAAAAGTGGGATAGTTTGCGGCAAAAATAATCTCTCTCTCCCCCTCTCTCTTCTTTCGGTGCCCACTATCGCTGTATCACCTTTCCTTTTTGACATATGGATGTTCTTCAACTTGGGTGGCCCAAGACCATGTGTTTCCGCTTGATCTAAAGTGACCAATTCTGGATTATTTTGGGGTCCTGCTATTTAGGAAACCTTGATATGCCCGTCGGTTGCAAGATAACTCAGCATCACCAAAAAGCTAGGGCTGTTCCCCTTCAGAATGTTTTGGACCCACTCATGGACCCACTGAAAGAATCCTTCAGAAGTGGGGGTACCCCCAAATCATCCAAGTCATTAGACTATTTTAGTATTGAAACCCATGGTGACTTGGGGATCCCACGATATTAAGAAACCCCCATGTCACTTCAGGTGTAAGGTCATCCAGCCGGACCTAGCAAAGCCTGGAATCTTGGATGTTTTTTGGGCTTTTGTGCATTGGTCAAGTGTTGATTTAGTTCTAATCCAAGCTAGAACGGTCATTTCTGATAGCGAACGGTCTTGGGCTCCCCCAATTCTGGGAAAAGCCAAGGTATAGTGATACTGATTTGGAGCCTCTATGTTTCACCAAAATAGCAAAATCTCCAACTCTCCAACTCCTTTCAGAACGTTCTGAGGGGTCGAAATTTGTTGCAAAAGCTGTTGAGTGGCCCTCGCATCAATAGCTTTACCCTGAGGCAAACCAACATAGCTATGGAAATCCGTGGTTTTTCCTTGGAAACAATCTACATTCATGGTGGATTTTCATGGATTTTCCATATCTGTTTGCATGGTTTACTGGAGGGTATGCCCGCTCATTCTGTCTGCCCTGGCAAACTGATACTTGAAACCCCTCGCATCTCCGCCTCTACATCCCAGTATGGCAAGGGCCCAAAAAGGATTCAGTTTTTAGGAGGTTAGTGGTTCAAAAATCCCCATCATGAAACATCTAAGTTACTGAAAGATGGATTTCTAATCCCAGTTTATACACCCAAAACAAAAATGAAAACATCAGCACCAAGGGTCGGCTCCTGAGATGCACCAAAGTCATCCGATCTTCGAAGGTTCTAGCCTGGCAGCATGGGAATGTCATCTTAGAGTGGGATGTTTTTTGCAGCAATATGATGATCAAAATGTGGGTGTGTGAATATACATGTATATGTGTTAGTATAAATGTTTATAGCTGTTACCAACCATTTGATGTGGATATGTTGCTGGGGATACAACCGGATACACATACAGCCTACAATATGTCCTCGTCTGAAAATGTTGGGGAAAGCTCCTATGTTTCACTAGTTAATCGTAATCTTCTCCAGACAAATTGCCATAAATTTAGGGTATACCCCATTTTCAGACATCCTCATATGATAGGGAGACATTTACTTCACCCAATTTTACTGCACCCAAGTTAAGTGACAAGCTTACCAAGTGGATGATGGGTCTGTAGTGCCAACATCAAGCAGGTTGGCCTTGGCCCATTACTTGATGGCCGTAAAAGACTAAGCATAGCAGCTACAGTACCTTGGACCTTCCAAAACCATGAAACAGTCATTGCAATACTTTAAAAAAATACCGGAGCAAATAGATAAGGTGTCAAGAAAAAATGGCGCAATCACTGGATAATGGCACATGGTAATTGTAATGGGTAGAGAATTGCTCCAAATATGCCATGGTAATGGGTCAACAAGATGGTAATTAAATGTAATTGATGGAGCATGAGTTAGAATATTCACTGGCTGAATACCCACTTTTGATGGAAAAACCCTACTCTTCCTTGTTAAATACCTATACTGTACTGATAATGAATGGATGTCCACTTCAATGGAGAATGAGTTAGAATCAAACGCCCCCCCCCACTTTCCCACAGGATTTTGGGACGAACCTGCAGCTCTGCAGTAGCTTCCTGTCGGATTTCCATGGTATACACAAACTGCTCACCGTGAGGATAGTCCTGCGAAAGGACGTCTGACAGCTGGAAAACTGCGAAAATGCCTTGGGGTGTGATGGATATGGCTGTGTCAAATTCTCCAATGGCTATAATATTCATACGGAAAATATGGGAAAATGATGATCAATTGCTGTAATATTGGGGGTTTCCAAACATTTTTTGACAACCCCATACTCGAAAATTCCGTCATCGGAGATGGAGTGCGAACTTCAAAAGTTGGGCCGAGACAGGTTCATCAATTCATTGCCGGTCTTCTCCTGGCTCTCGTTTGGGGCTGAAGCACCAAAGGCAATGGCCACATCCCACAACAAGGCTAAGGTGGAGGGAACATGAAATGCTGGTGATGCCGGCTACCCAATGTACTATCTGCACTATCGATCCAATATGTGTCTAACACCTACTGCGCATATTTGGAATAACAATGACAGCCAGTTACAGCCAGTTGGCAAAATCCTCCCTGGCAGTGGCATGCAACACCTAAGTAGATGATACCTCAGCGACCCAGCGATGGGTCAAGTCATTCTATACAAAACTGGGATCAGATTCCCGAAATCCTCCTCCCCCCAAGTCATCCCGCGGTCCGCTGCATTGGTGATCTCCACATTTCGAAGATCCTTCGATGGCACTGCTGGTGGTTTGCAACCCTCGAAAAAATCTCAACCATGGTCTTTTCGCGCTACTGCTACATGGGTTTTTGGTGGATTTGGGCGCCCCTTTTTGTTGGGAATTGGAAAACATCCATGCAACAACTCAGTTCACACCAGACCTGAAACTGGTTGTAGGTCTTGGCTGTCCTCAGTCGTCCGCTGAGCTGGGGATCATAGGAAAATTCAATGGGCCAGCAATGTGCCAGCCATGTCTGTTGATTCTTGACTTCTAAAGCCACCAAGATCTTCACTTCAGGCTCCAGTCTACTTTCCCCATCCTGGCTGAAGAAAATTCCAACGAATTTCATATGAATTAATAATGGCCAGGTGAAATTCCTGAAAGTTAGTCTCAATTAGCTGTTGGACCCCCTTTGAACATGAAAGTCAACTGGCAATCCTCATCCACCGTCCACCTGGGCCGCCCGGCCACGTTTGCGCAGGCGGACTTAGCAGGAATTCCTGATCCTCCACCAGCGACACTTCCGCAGAAGCCGTGACCATACCCCTCAGGCGGCCGAGTCAGGTGGTGGCACTTTCTCCATGGGTCCTTGCAAATAGGTTTGGTTCTGGGTCAAAAAGTTGGGGGACCCCAATATGGGGTGATTTACACATGTATGAAAATTATACATATATGTGATATGTGACTATTGATCTAATGATATGTGACCCAAGGTTAAGAGTCCCAAAATCTTCAATTTCAGATTTAGTTCGATGATTTTCCCAGTTGCAAACCACCATTTATTGGGGATGTCCAACTTCTAAAAATCCATGATTAGCATATACTCATTAAATAGTCCATTCATATTCCAAAGATATTCCCTTTGACCTCAAAGTTGACCTAATCGACTTTGGATGCCACGACTTGTGGAAGTTTTTTACCCAAATTTTTGCACCCATGTTTTGTTGGTTGTAAGCCCAACCACTAACCATGTTTCCCTACATAGATATATATATATATAGAGAAAACTAGAAACATGAGTATACATATTCATATAACTTATAACATAAATATAATTTCAATTGATCTAAAATATGCACAAATAATATACTTACCTGTGTTTATACACTGTATAAATGTCCCATCCACGCTATTTTGTTGACTTTCCTTCTGTATTTCACCTCCCATCTGCCGGCCATGGTACGTCGGCGAGGTGTAGCGCTTGTGATGCAAGATGCCCACGAAGACGTAGCGTGTCTCCTGCAGCTCGGTGGTGCCCATGGTGTAACAGTGCCTGACTGAACGGGTAAGTGCTTGATAATCATGGTACGTCATAAGTTATAATTGAATTTTGTTCACTCAATTCATACATACCTGGGTACGTAGTTCATAATATGCTTCTGATACGTGATGCTTATGATCTGGTTTCACGAAGGAACATACTCAATGGTACATACATGGATTACCGCTACAGTATTATCCAACTACTGGGATGCATATCAATTGTTTCATCATTAGCCAATCCATTGGAAATGCAAAGCCAATTCAGCATTGGTACAGGAAAAAAAACAAGGGACAAAAATCATTGTCATCATTATCTAGCAAGTTGAATGTACTAAACCAACCGGATCCAACAGAGCATGAGCTCATGTCTATCTTTCTGGACGTAGAATTGTCCAACCAACCCCCAGCTGCATCTGGGCTGCCCCAACCGAGGCGCCATCTTGCATGCACTTGGCCGCCAGCGGCAAACAACCAGCGCAACACTTGCAGACTCGGCAGGTGAAACTGGGAGTTCAAGAAGGTTTCTGGGACACATAGGACACCTGCGGGCCCCTCCAAGTTGGGAAACTTATGAGTTATGAGCATCCACCTTGCAGTGATCAGCTGACCCAAATACCCTACCTTTAATGCTGCCCTCAACCAGCAGATGAATGCGAATGAATATTTGGGTACTGAGTTTTACCTGCCATCGGCAAATGCAAGATGTCACTACTATACATATGTCCCTTCCTCTATCAACGTCACCTTGTTGGACCATTCTTTCACCCAATCGGAGGCGTTGGGGTTCCCAGCGTCCGCAGCGCCCGTCAGGACTGTCTAAGCAACTTAAGCAGCTTCCGCAGCCCAACTGGCAAGAAGGAGTTCTTCCACCAGCTGATGGGGGGGCCATTTGAACTAGCAGAAAGAAACGGCTTTCACATCAAGAAATTGGAGTTTAGCCAGAGAGTCTGATAAACACTCACCAAAAGCATCCAGATTAAACTCAGGCTCTGGATTGAAGCAACGAAAACTGCTGATTCAATTACCAATTCAACCACCAAAATGAGGTTTCAACCAACTTAAAACGATTGTGATGTAGGACACAATATATTCGAATTCAAACAAAATCAACACAGCTGGCAATACAACCAAAAGTGCGGATGTACTCGACCAACACAGCTAAAATCCTTCGGTTGTGGTGAAACCAGCTTCAACCTCAATGTTTCATGGTGAATCTCCAAAAAATCCCCTAAATCACCATGTTCAATGGGTGAAATCACCACCTTCAATGGCGAAATCACCATGGAACCTCCATCTTTCATGGTGAGAAAAACCGGTCCGCCAAGGCCCCGCAGCCGTTGCCTCACAGCGTTGAGCCTCGGGCCCCGAGCAGCTCTGGTCCCCGGCGCAAGCTGCCAGGGCGCGCGTGCACCTGGGGACTTCTGACGCTCCGTTGCGGCCCTGTGGTCAAACTGGGACTGTACAATGAGCCTGAAAAAAGAAGAACAATTTATGGATGATTTACCTATATTATCATGTTTATGGATGATTATCCAATATTACCTATATTATCATGTTTATGAATGACTATCCAATATTTACAAATGAAAGATAGTGATTGTCCCTCGCGATATTGAATAACGAGTGGGTAAATATTACTGGCACGGCAGCATTTAAACGAAAGTATGTGTTGATGGTACAATACCGTTAGTTGTTGAAACTGCCAACAGCTAAAATAGAGGCTAAAACAGGTGGTGTTAACGTTGTTAATGTTTTGATCAAACGAACTATTTTAGTTGTTGGTTGCTGATTTGTTGAAAGCATTTCAACACGATCAAGGAAACATGATATACTCTCTGAATTTGGATGGCTTGATTTATACCTAGCAACAAAGAATGTGATGAAAAAATCATGGGATCTACTCAGCAATCATAGGGGCAACATCGGGCAACCCCTTCTGGACAAGGAACTTGGGAAGGATGCATTCTTGACATTCCCCGCTGCAGGCATCCTTTTGCCCAGTAGCAACCTGCCACAACACACTATCCTGGGATACACGAGGTCTACCTCCAACTGGAGTTTCTATTCTTGTCCTTGTTCGGGACTGGATTCGTCTAAAGTGACCGGGTATGGAACTACCATGGTAACCTCAGTTCGGGTAGGTTTCTGTCATGTTTTGCGGTACATGCACCCAGCAACGGTGGACCTTAGCTGTGTAGGGCTTGGGACCCCAAAGACAGTGATGTTTCTTTTCAAGCTCATGCGAGCCGTTCTTCAAATCTTGCCATCGTTTCACCTTGAAAACAGACACCAATTTCAAGTAGATTATGTCTAGTCTTGTATATGTATATGGAAAAGGGATGAAAAGGGCCTGGTAAAGCTGTAGGCCATTTCAATTTCCATGTAGTATCTGAAAGGTGCAAGGATAACCAGCTTCCATGAAGATGTTTCGGTTCATATTCCCCGAAATTCCAAGCAACTCCCTACATTCCTGTGCTTTACAGATTCCTGAGCTTTCCTCGCCATGTTTGCGGAGGCTTCGCGCCCTCACAACGATTCAACCTTTCTTGGTTAGTTTCAGTACTGTAACAGCCACCATATCTTCCCAATTTCGGCGATGTATTGGGATCCCTTGAAATTCCATGAAATCCCATTTTCACTAATGTTGGTAAAACAAAGCCATAATAAACCATCCCCAAAATCACCATTTTTATAGGTGGGATTCCAACCATTCCGAAATGGGTAGTTTATGGCATTGTTTTACCCACATTACTGTTGGGATCCCAAACATGTTCCACCTGTCCACCTTCCCAAGCTGCAACGGTGACGGCCCTACCTGGCCACTCCCAACGCAGTTCAAGCATCTTTTGCACTTGGCCTGGCGGTTACGCCAGTCATGGCTGGTTGGTTGAGCCAACCATCCCAATAAAATATGTGTTTTACAAACAAAAAATAGGGATTTAATGGGATTCTATGAGCAAGAATGGTGATTTGAATGAGATTTATAGCTGATGTATGATAGCTAAATTGACGAAATAAATTGGCTACATGGTGGGTTGATGGGGGATACAACAGACTAGTTCATGGGGTCTATAAGCTCACTTGGAACTGGTCCACCTGGTGCGTTCAAGTGAATCAATTGGAATCATCACCCCCCAAGCATGGAAAATCAAAAGGATTTCGACCCAGCATCCAAATAAGGTGAGGACCTTCTGCGGATAAGGTCTCACTCCAATGGCCAAAGGGACTCGTGGGTAGATTACATCTCACCACAACTCCAGTGTTTTGATGTTTTTTTGGCTGTCCTTCCATTCCAATCATATCATCTCATCTCTCTACATCCGCATCCTTCCTGTTGCATAAGCAGGTCCCAAACAAAAAAAAAATGTTCAAAATCATGTGGCTTTGTCAGTTTTGATGGGGTATACCTCACTGATTGCCATCAAGTAATGAGAAAAAATGAGTTTTCAATCTATTGGTATTGGAGATACCCGCCCCATTTTCAGCCAAAGAAATGAATCTGTCAAGAAAAAACAGTTGCAAAGACACATCAAAAAAGAACGTCTGAAAAATCATCCTAAACACGAGATCACTTCAGAAAAAAGCTAGCATCAACCCAAAGAAAAAATCACCAAAAAAACTCACCAACATCTGCGCCTCACAGTCCAAGAAGGTCAACTTGGAGCAGGCCGGATGTCGCAGATCAGGCCCAAGAGGTGGACACTGGCGACAGAGAAGTGCCCCGCAGAAGTAGACGGTGCAGGGTGGTTGCGGGCAAGAAAAAACATCCAAAAATTGTCATTTTTACCATTGAACCTGGTGATTTTTACCATTGAACCTGGTGATTTAGCCATTGAAAATTGTGATTTTAAGCACTGAAACTGGCGATTTCATATGATTTGGTTGATTTTGTATCTACTGCTGGGTTGAAAAAATGGGATTGAATGTATAATAGATGTATCTAGCAAACGATGAAACAATGAGGGTTTGGATGATCGTGTATAAAATAGCGAGCTATCATTGGAGGGTCACCAACCTGGGGGTGCGTGATGAAATGCCCATGACAGTATGGAAACTAAATCACAAACCACAGTTATTAACATCAGGATTAAATCATAACCATTGTATATTTGGTTAGAAAATATGGAATGAGGTCACGCAAATTCAGTGGTCTAGGTCAATATGGTGCTTGGGCCAGACTGGGCGCTCAGGCCCAGTCAAAGTTTGCAGCCTAATAAAGGCAGGCGGAGACCAAAACTCTTGCAAGTTCCCTTACGCTTCTAAAGAAACGCAAAGTAGCTGCACGGTTTTCTTGCTGGGGATATACATAACTGATTTCTTGTACTCTTTTGGAGTTCATTGCAGCCGTCACTTCACGCGTAGAGATGGTTTTGGAACGTCAAGTCCTTGACATACAAGATTTTCAACATCACGAGTGCCAAGAAGAGTCAATTTCGCAGAGTTTGAAGTTTGGGGGCCAGAGCTCCAAGGACAATCAATGGGTCAATGGGCATCAATGGGCCATTTTCAACAGCAAACTGTTAAATTACCTCAGGGTCAACGGATTGTACCCAACAATTGTTCCTCCAAATGGCAAACGTTAAACCCATCCACCAAGACATTTGGATCGTCTACGCAGCTCAATAACATTCACACCATCTCTCAACAAACTCTTGAAGAAAAAATGGAGCGGTGCATGTCCTCAAAGAAAAGCATGGTCCCAAGTTACATCCCAACCTTTGGCCAATATCCCCATGTTGGGACCTGGTCATCTTGGAGCCAGCGCGAAGCATTCACCGCCTGAGGGTCAAGCTTTCTGGCCATACTCAATGGATGGATTTAAGTACAAAATCTGGAGGAAACGATGGTTTCTACCATGTGTTCCCATCTTCCAATCCTAGGCCATACTCATTTGCAGAAGAATGGGTGAGGAATCACATTGGAATATGCCTATATATTTGACGGTAAAACAATGGTGAAAAAAAACAGAACGACGGTTTCCAACAGTCAAGCCGTTGGGGAATGATTTGAATGACCCAGGTTTACTGTTAGGCTTGCTGGTTTGGATACTTGGGTTACCACCTGGGGATATTTCATCGACAGAAATGGAGACACGCCACAATCTTAGCCACAAACATCTGGTTTCTAAGATGTTCAATCACGAACTGCTCAAAGCGTTGATCCACATAAAAGGGAAGGTAAGCAACGAGAATCAAGTAGTTGGAGATCAAACAAGCATCATCCGTTTTCCAAACAGTCAAATTCCATCAAATTCCCCCCTCAAGGGTTGCATTTCACAAACTCTCACACTCTATGCATTTGTCTGAGAATAGGGTACCTCTGAAATTAAAATGGATGATTTTCAGATTATCATTTGGGTATCCTCCATTTTGGGACAAATCCATCTGATATCGTTGATGAAATATACCTATATGCCCGCTGATATTGCGTCAAACGCTTTGTTGTTGTGGGATCCACCGTTTTTAGACAAATTAAATTGATTTTGAGTGAACCAAAACATCATGGTTCAGGAAATCATTTTACCCATCAAAAAGTGCCAGAAAGATGTGCTAGAACCCCCCATTTTTGCCCGAACCCTGTTGAGAAAGCCCGGAGACCTCAAGCTTTCGCGGAGGTTCGCCCATGTTGATCGATCCAGGCATCTGCGGGTGCCATTTGATCTTCCAAACACTGGGATGTGTAAAACTGTTGCGGCATTACATAGCAATAATGGGGACTTAATGGGGATTTGCGCAGTAGAAACTGGTGTAATTTATCACATCCGTAAATGAGCCCTCAAAATAAAAGTTCCAATACCAAGGCATGGTCTTCGGAGAGATATTTTAATGTAAGGGGGTCAACTAACTTGACCTGTGTAACTGAATGGAAATGCAAACGTCACCGAACTTCACTCTCCATCTCCAAGCATATCCCAAACCCAAACCTCACCATCTCCATCCATCCCCATCCCCATCCATATGGCCTCGCCCTCCAGTGATCCACTGATGCCATCCTTAAGGCTTTGCGCTTGCGCTTGTCCATTGGGATCCATATTGGCCGTGGGCAGCAGACTGCTGGGCATGCCATCGCTGATGGCGGGCGCCACACCGGCCATCCCCAAGGACTCGGGGCCATCGAAGGCTGGAGGACCTCAGGGCGGGTTGGAGGTTGGGGGCCTCCTTAGATGGGCTAAGTTGCTGGAAATCCGCCGACCCCGGTCGACAGCAAGGGGGAACGCGTTAGGGAAGAGAGGTTGCAGCAGCAGCAGCAGCAGCAGCAGCAGCAGGAGCAGCAGCAGCAGGCAGCAGCAGCAGCCGCCGCGGCAGCAGCAGCAGCAGGAGCAGCAGCAGGAGCAGCAGC
>BGPT01003823.1:12293-25280 GCA_003297045.1 Symbiodinium sp. clade C Y103
GTCCAAAAAAAGTCCAATTGTTTTCTTTGAACTTTTGGTTGGACTTTTAGTTGGACTTTTTTTGCACTTTTTGTATCCCCTGTGCCACAGGGGATGCAAAAGTGCAACAAAAAGTCCAACTAAAAGTCAAAAAAAAAATCCAACCGTTTTCTTTGAACTTTTGGTTGGACTTTTAGTTGGACTTTTTTTGCACTTTTTGTATCCCCTGTGCCACAGGGGATACAAAAGTGCAAAAAAAGTTCAGCTAAAAGTCCAACTAAAAGTCCAACTAAAAGTCAAAAAAAAACAAAAAAAAAACAGCAGTTTTTTTTGAACTTTTGATTGGACTGTGAGTTGAATTTTTGGAACTTTAGCAACCATAGTCCGAAGAAACACCACTTCAAACTCAGAGATCACAACAATCGAGCAGGGATTTTTTTTACCAGCCATAGTGCTGAGCAGCAACCGCTGCGACTGAGAGATCACAACACTGGAGTGAGAAAAAAACAGAAAATATATCCAGCCTAAGATTTAACCACAGATAATGGGAAACAACTACAACTAAAATTAAGAGATCACAGCACTGGAGTTGTTGCTGCTTAGCACTATGGCTGGTGACAAAAAAATCCCTCCTCCAGTGATGTGATCTCTTGATTTTAGTTGTAGTTTCTTCCCACTATCTGTGGTGAAATCTTAGATTGGATATGTTTCCTGTTTTTTCTCACTCCAGTATTGTGATTTCTCAGTCGTAGCGGTTGCTGCTCAGCACCATGCCTGGTGAAAAAAATCCAAGAGATCACAACATTGAAGCGCAACAAATTTANTTGTGATTTCTCAGTCGTAGCGGTTGCTGCTCAGCACCATGCCTGGTGAAAAAAATCCAAGAGATCACAACATTGAAGCGCAACAAATTTATGCAACTTGAAATTTCACCAGCCATAGTGCGAAAAAACAAGAACTGAGACTAAGAGATCACAACAATGAAGAGTAACAAAAATCTATATTTTAAAATTTCACCAGCCATAGTGCGAAGCAGCAGCAACTGAAACTAAGAGATCACAGCAATGAAGAGTAATTAACAAAAATCAATATCTTAAAATTTCACCAGCCAAAGTGCGAAGCAGCAGCAACTGAAACTAAGAGATCACAACAATGAAGAGTAATTCACAAAAATCTATATCTTAAAATTTCACCAGCCATAGTGCGAAGCAGCAGCAACTGAAACTAAGAGATCACAACATTGAAGGGTAGCAAAAATATCAACTTAAAATTTCACCAGCCATAGTGCGAAGCAGNGAAACTAAGAGATCACAACATTGAAGGGTAGCAAAAATATCAACTTAAAATTTCACCAGCCATAGTGCGAAGCAGCAGCAACTGAAACTAAGAGATCACCACATTCAAGGGTAATAGAAAAATACAAGTTAAAATTTCACCAGCCATAGTGCGAAGCAGCAACAACTGAGACTCAAAAATCAAAACATTGAAGGGTAACAAAAGTATACAACTAGAAATTTCACCAGCCATAGTGCGAAAAAACAAGAACTGAGACTAAGAGATCACAACATTNAAAAATCAAAACATTGAAGGGTAACAAAAGTATACAACTAGAAATTTCACCAGCCATAGTGCGAAAAAACAAGAACTGAGACTAAGAGATCACAACATTAAAGGTTAACAAACATGAACAACTTGAAATTTCACCAGCCATAGCGCGAAGCAGCAAGAAGTGAGACTAAGAGATCCCAACATAGAAGGGTAACAAACATATACAACTTAAAATTTATACAACTTAAAATTTCACCGGCCATAGTGCGAAACAGCAACAACTGAGACTAAGAGATCACAACATTGAAAGGTAACAAAAATGTACAACTCAAAATTTCACNAACTTAAAATTTCACCGGCCATAGTGCGAAACAGCAACAACTGAGACTAAGAGATCACAACATTGAAAGGTAACAAAAATGTACAACTCAAAATTTCACCAGCCATAGCGCGAAGCAGCAAGAACTAAGACTAAGAGATCACAACATTGAACGGTAACAAACATATATAACTTAGAATTTCACCGGCCATAGTGCGAAGCANCCATAGCGCGAAGCAGCAAGAACTAAGACTAAGAGATCACAACATTGAACGGTAACAAACATATATAACTTAGAATTTCACCGGCCATAGTGCGAAGCATCAACAACTGAGACTAAGAGATCACAACATTGAATGGTAACAAACATATACATGTTGTGATCTCTTAGTCTCAGTTGTTGCTGCTTCGCACTATGGCCGGTGAAATTTTAAGTTATATATGTTTGTTACCGTTCCATGTTGTGATCTCTTAGTCTTAGTTCTTGCTGCTTCGCACAATGGCTGGTGAAATTTTAAGTTGTATATTTTCATACTCAATGAGTGACAAAACTTTAAACCTTTTTCCACTATATATATATATATATACACATTTCAACAAGTGACCTGAGAAGCCTTTTTTGGATCCAAAAAAAGGGTTCTCAGGTCACTTTCTGAAATGTCATAAAATGGTCTCACAAGAAGGTGAAAAAATGTTTAAACTTTATTTTCGGGAGATGCTCACTGAGTAGGTTTTTGTTTACCTTCAATGTTGTGATCTCTTAGTCTCGGTTGCTGCTGCCTCGCACTACGGGTGGTGACATTTTAAGTTGTATATTTTTGTTACCCTTCAATGTTGCGATCTCTTAGTCTCAGTTCTTGGTGCTTCGCACTATGGCTGGTGAAATTTCAACTTGTATATGTTTTGTTACTCTGCAATGTTGTGATCTCTTAGTCTCAGTTGCTGCTGCTTCGCACTATGNTGCTTCGCACTATGGCTGGTGAAATTTCAACTTGTATATGTTTTGTTACTCTGCAATGTTGTGATCTCTTAGTCTCAGTTGCTGCTGCTTCGCACTATGGCTGGCAAAATTTGAAGTTGTATATGTTTCTATTTGGGTATTTCTCAAAAATGTGGATGCTCGAAAATATTCGACATTAAACCTCTTGAGGTAGTTTCGAGCAACCCCATTTTGAGCAATACCCACCTGTTCCCATCCACTCTTGTGATATCTTAGTCTGAGTTGTTGCTGCTTAACTCTATGGCTGATAAAATTTGAAGTTGTATATGTTTCTATTTGTTCCCATCCGGTCCCATCCACTCTTGTGATCTCTTAGTCTGACTTGTTGCTGCTTCGCATTATGGCTGGTAAAATTTGAAGTTGTATATGTTTCTATTTGTTCCCATCCGGTCCCATCCACCCTTGTGATCTCTTAGTCTGACTTGTTGTTGCTGCTTCGCACTACGGCTGGTAAAATTTGAAGTTGTATATGTTTCTGTTTTTCCTCTCCAGTTTTGTGATCTCTTAGTTTGAGCTGTTTTTCTGCCCACTATCCTGCACCCCGTGATGGTAATTGGGAGAAAAGAAACCTAGCAATCTATCAGAATCTATTTAGCAGAATCATCTAACTTATTAATTTATCAGTAACCTGGCCCATCATTAACNGATGGTAATTGGGAGAAAAGAAACCTAGCAATCTATCAGAATCTATTTAGCAGAATCATCTAACTTATTAATTTATCAGTAACCTGGCCCATCATTAACGACCAAACCACACCGGCAAAACCTTTTGATTTGTTTATCGCATTTCATTGTTTACCCTTAGCTTTGCGAGCCAACGTCCACCATACAGCATACAGCGTAGTATTGTGTTTGGACTTTGCTTTGGACTATGCACTTATGCTTGGACTTTTCTTTGGGCTTTGTATTTGTGTTTGGACTTTGCTTTGGACTTTCGATTCGTGTCTGGACTTTGAACTTTTGCTTGGACTTTTGCTTGGACTTTGTACTTTTGCTTGGACTTTTGCNGTTTGGACTTTGCTTTGGACTTTCGATTCGTGTCTGGACTTTGAACTTTTGCTTGGACTTTTGCTTGGACTTTGTACTTTTGCTTGGACTTTTGCTTGGACTTTGAACTTTTGCTTGGGCTTTTGCTTGGACTTTGTACTTTTGCTTGGACTTTTGCTTGGACTTTGAACTTTTGCTTGGACTTTTGCTTGAACTTTGAACTTTTGCTTGGACTTTTGCTTGGACTTTGAACTTTTGCTTGGGCTTTGAACTTTTGCTTGGACTTTTGCTTGGNGCTTGGACTTTTGCTTGAACTTTGAACTTTTGCTTGGACTTTTGCTTGGACTTTGAACTTTTGCTTGGGCTTTGAACTTTTGCTTGGACTTTTGCTTGGGCTTTGAACTTTTGCTTGGGCTTTGAACTTTTGCTTGGACTTTTGCTTGGACTTGGAACTTTTGCTTGGACTTTGAACTTTTGCTTGGACTTTTGCTTGGGCTTTGAACTTTTGCTTGGACTTTTTCTTGGACTTTGAACTTTGGCTTGGACTTTTGCTTGGGCTTTGAACTTTTGCTTGGACTTTTTCTTGGACTTTGAACTTTGGCTTGGACTTTTGCTTGGGCTTTGAACTTTTGCTTGGACTTTTGCTTGGACTTTGAACTTTTGCTTGGACTTTTGCTTGGACTTTGAACTTTTGCTTGGACTTTTGCTTGGACTTTGAACTTTTGCTTGGACTTTTGCTTGGACTTTGAACTTTTGCTTGGACTTTTGTGCGGACTTTTTGTTGCTAATAATTGCATTTTCTGTTAGCTTAAAATTTTCTGTCTTATAAGGCTATTTTTTTCATAAGGAATGTTTTGGTTAGAATGTTCGTTGAACTCGAAGACGAATCGCAGTGGAAGTGTTGGCTTGGAAGAGTGTGTTCATATTCAAATTTGTCTGATGCTCCCAGTGGTTTGGACGTTGAAGACGTCATCAGCTGGGGAGCTGAAAAATCGCTAGTGGCCTGGGATGTTGTTCTTTGCACATTTGAATCGACTGTGCACAAGCTTTGGGGGTGAATGCGGGTACACAGTGTGGGTATCCGGTCATCCGTTAGCTGAGCAAAACCGTGTGAACAACTCCCCAGTGCAAAAAGAGTGTGAGCGCAATTTTCNGTGAATGCGGGTACACAGTGTGGGTATCCGGTCATCCGTTAGCTGAGCAAAACCGTGTGAACAACTCCCCAGTGCAAAAAGAGTGTGAGCGCAATTTTCACTGAGAAGCCTTGTGTTCTTGATTCCACTTGTCGTTTTCAGACATGTTTTTCGTTTGCACGTATTTGGCGACGTATCCCCGGCGATTAACGCGGTTCTATATGATATATGAATAAGATGGTTCTTGTTGTATAACGCGTTGTCAGAAATTGATGGGCACCNTATTTGGCGACGTATCCCCGGCGATTAACGCGGTTCTATATGATATATGAATAAGATGGTTCTTGTTGTATAACGCGTTGTCAGAAATTGATGGGCACCCGGACCTCGACTTCCGAGCGCGTCTTTAAGCTACGCGTAGGTAGTTGTTGGTTTTGCTTGAGGAATAAGTTGTTACTCCTGAAAGGATAATAACCTTATTTCTGAAAGCAAAAATTTTGGAAGTGTGAAACACTTGACAAAATAAACAACTACCTTGGTAGCAAATGTTTGCCTTGGAAAACCATTACACACACGTGGTGTTTGGCTTCGGTGGTGTATTTGGTTTTTTGTCAACAAAAATTTTTAAACCTTTGAAACTTTGGAAATCCAATCTTGAATCAGATGTCACACAGATGTCAGTCAGATGTGGTGAATAGGAACTGAACTTTATTTTGTGTGCAACACTTTGGTTCAAGTGGGGAGGTGGGAATGAAACTAAATCCCAAAAGCGTTTGACCCACCCTCCTGCACCCCTCTTTTGGGGGGGAACCACCTCAGATGTGAACCATTTTTACGCAACTAGTGAACTGAGTTTCCTCTGTTGCGTGCACACAAACTTTCTTTCTCACTGGTCCAGGCCCCTTTTAAAATTCGCATGGCACTTGCACACGGATGCCAAACCCATAGCCGTGAATGCGGGTACACAGTGTGGGTATCCGGTCATCCGTTAGCTGAGCAAAACCGTGTGAACAACTCCCCAGTGCAAAAAGAGTGTGAGCGCAATTTTCNTATTTGGCGACGTATCCCCGGCGATTAACGCGGTTCTATATGATATATGAATAAGATGGTTCTTGTTGTATAACGCGTTGTCAGAAATTGATGGGCACCTGGACCTCGACTTCCGAGCGCGTCTTTAAGCTACGCGTAGGTAGTTGTTGGTTTTGCTTAAGGAATAAAGCTTTCTCTCTCCTTTCAATCCATGGATTTCATCATTTTAGATTTGCCCTTGAGTGAAGCCTGTGCGAAACGCATGAAGGGCTACTACAAGTACAATCAGGTAAAGATCAGCCACATGCTGCCCGGCATGAACACGCCTCGTGGGTCTAACAGCCGTCTGAGATTGGCCGGTTGGATCCACAAGCGCAATTAAGGTGTACGACTCCATTCACTGGGCTGGAAGCGGACACTTCCCACCCAAATGCATGACCTGCATTCAAGACATCACGTCCAGCAAGCCACCAAGCAGCTCAAGTTGGACAGCTCGGGCAATGGGATTCTGGTCAAGGATTCATGCCGACTTGAACTTCGCCACGCTCCCTTGCATTTGACACCCGGCGCTCATCGAGTACGAGACCTTCCAGAAGTGGCCAGAGCCTTTCTAGTTGCAAAGGCCTCCTCCGTCTGGGTGGGATGGGTGCTGGCTGTGCTCACTTTCTCCCCGCTGCTGTGCTGTTGGATTGATGTGTAGTTGCCCATGTAGCGTGGAAACCATGGTTCTGGAGCCTGTCAATGGCTGAAATGAGAAAGGCTGCAAAAAGGGCACTGAGACCGCACTGCCAGATGGACGTCCTACTTTGGAGGTGACAACGTGCTTGAAAGAACGGTATTGGAAGGTTTTTTGGATTAGGCAATTTCAGAAGGTAGTGACATCGCCGGCCTGCTGCCAACAGATCATTTTTACATATATTAGAGGAAGTCAATGTTGTGCTATAAGGCTGGAAAACCCTATGCGGTTGATGCCGAAACAATACATGCTCTGCTCCAAGAAGCCGGTGATGCGCCGCCAGCTGCGAGGGGCTTGGGATGTTGCTTTCAGTTGGGTGCAAGCGCAGCCTTCCGCCCATCATGTGGCCATGCCTTGGCAGATCCTTCAAAGCCTCATCACTGTCGTGCTGATCTTGCGCTGGGATGGGGTGGCCTTTATAGGGCTGGTGAATTCCTGTGGCGTGAAACCTCTGGATCTTGGTCCCGTTCGGTCTGGGGGGGCCACTTGGCACTTACACATGTCCGAGAATGCCGAATACCCCAGACGTAAGGGCAGATGACTATCGGCAAAAGTCATGGAGATCCAGGTACGGGAAACAACTGCACTTCTGTATGTCAAGATCTTCCCTGAAAGCCGCCAGAAGGTCCTTAAGGTAGCCCAACTTTTTCCTGTGGTTCTAGCCAGATCCTTTTCCCTACAAGCTGTGAAGGTGCCCAAAACAAGTATGGTATGTGCTCCACTCTCAAGCAGACAGACCTTTGGAGGTGATGGGGGCGACGGGTATCAGGTGCAAAGCCAGTCAGTTTCCGCCGCCTGTGAGCCAACTGAGATGGAAGGACAAAGAGAGATATATAATATATATGTATATAATATATATAAATAAAATATATATATATATATATACAAATATATATACATATATATATATATATATACATATACATATACATATACATATACATATACATATACATATACATATTTTTAGAAAAAATATACCTTTAATATATATATGTAAATATATACATTTATCATTGCCCCGGAAAAGATAGAAAAACGTTTCCGGAAATGCGCCCCCTCCGAAACGATCTAGATTTTGGGCAGACATTTCTCCAAACGGGACCACAGAGGGTTGGGTGTTTCCCTGTAAACTGCATCAAAGCTTGCTGGAACGGGGCTCAATTGTTAGTTTACCCCCAAAAAATGCAGAAACCGACTGAACGGTGCTTTTCCATCTATTATACCGACCTCGTATTTGCACGAGAAGTGTTTTTTTTGTATACTTTTGGGGTTTATCTAAATGATTTTGCAACGTGTTACTTTTCCATCTATTATATCGACACGGTATTTACAGCCAAATTTGTTTTTGAAAACATCAAAAAAACATGTTTTTCTTGCACGGTTTACTGCAAATACCAGCACGATACGATAGATAGAAAAGCAGGCCCAAAAACCATCATCAGTTGGAAAAGTTCACTGGCTTAAAAAATGAAACCCGCAAACTTTAATGCCATTGCGGCTTACTATGGTATTTGCACGGGAAACCTGCCGGAATGCGGCTCAAAGGATTAGTTTTTCAATAAAAGTTGCATCAAAACTTGCTGGAATGGGGCTCATATTGTTAGTTTATCCCTAAAAAAAGTAGAAACTGACTGAACGGTGCTTTTCCATCTATTATACCGACCTCCTATTTGCAGGAAAAGTGCGATTTTTGTATACTTTTGGGGTTTATCTAGATGATTTTGCAACGTGTTACTTTTCCATCTATTATATCGACACGGTATTTACAGCAAAATCTGTTTTTGAAAACATCCAAAAAATGTTTTTTTGCAGGATCTACTGGAAATACCAGCACGATACGATAGATAGAAAAGCAGGCCCAAAATCTACAATCTAGATCGGTTTTTGAGGGTTGCATATGGTGTGATATTTTGTCACGCACACATTTACTGTATAGTTTGTTGATTTTGTTTTTTTATTGCACCCATACATACGGCCCCATCTGTGTGTATTTAAATATGCATGATACAGCGTCACTATAACGTGTCCGGAACCTACGTGCGGTAGAAGTGTTTGCCCATACGCAAAAAAAAAGAGAGAGACAGAGAGAGAGAGAAAAAGAGAGAGAGAATAAGAGAGAGAGAGAGAGAGAGAGAGAGAGAGAGAGAGAGGGAGAGAGGGAAAAAAAACAAAACACACACGCAAACAACTCCACATACCTCGCAGCCACGGTGCTCAAGAGTTTTTCGGATTCTTCTATTCTGGCCCTTTTTGATTTCCTTGATTTCCAGAAAGGGTTCAATTTGAAGTTGATCTTGGAGGCAAAGGTGTCAAAATCAACCAACTTCCCAAAAAAGTGTGTCACAGGGCCTTCGCTTGAACTTGGAGTTCGGGTTCCCCCAGTCGCCTGGGGTCACCCGCACAGTTTACACGCACGTGTGGTAGCTGCGCGGTTCATCATGGGTGGAAACCAATCACAGGACCAAAGGGCGGGGCAGTGGTATGATATGTTTCCGGTGGGCGAGCCTTTCAGGATTGGATAAGACACAGGAAAAAATTGGGATGTCACCAGCAAACATCACAGGAGTAAATGGCTGGCAGGTATGGGGATGTTTGAATATTCAAGATGAACAACATAGCAAGGATAAGATAAACCATCCATTTTGCATTCTGAATGATGCACAGTGTGACCAATCCATCCCTGAAGTTTGAACCGAACATGTCAATTTTTGAACAGGAATTTCATTTTTCAAGTCCATATTCCTTTCAATGTCAGTTTTCCAGCAGGCATTTGTCTGGATTTGTTTGTTTGTCAAAGCGTTGTACCCACCAGAAATGGTGTTCTTGTTGGTTTATCCCACAAGCGCTGGTCATCTAATTCCCCATGTGTGTTTTTTTTTTTCATATTTTAGAAGTGTAAATGTGTCCCAGTATATTCCATGACTTCCAAACATGAGGTTTTCTCCTTACAAGTTGGTTATCGTCATTCCTGTATGTTACCCTTTGGCAATGTCACATTGCTATGGGAAATCACAATGTTTATATCATGATAAGTATTGATAAGTAAAATATCGAACTAAATTGGCCTTTTGTTTGGTCCATAGCAAACTGTGGAGTTACCGGAGGGTGTATCCAACTAAATACCTATTATTACCCATTACATACCTATTAAATACCTATTAAATACCTATTCTTTACCTATTAAATACCTATTAAATACCTATTAAATACCTATTAAATATCCATTAAATAGCTATTAAATACCTATTAAATACCTATTAAATACCGGTGGAGGCCCGCTGGCATTGGAACCTCGGCTCCGCACATTCAGTTGCAGTTCGATCGCATCGACCTGCACTGTCCGATGATGAAATGAAGGGCTAAACGAACTCAAACACAAACATCAAACAATAATAACTATAATTTGGGGGTGTAAACATTCAAGAGTGTTTACATTCCAATATTCACTAGTCAGGTCTTGCTTAGTTACATGGAATTAAAGAATAATGACTAATAGATACCACACGTCATCCCCTTATCCCACCATGGCAGGAGGCGGAAGGAATTTTTGGAGGCGGGGGGTTCCAGGTCAAGGTGGGGTTGCAGTAGGTTTTTTTCACTCAGGAATGACGGAATTTCAGCCAAAATGGTGGTTTAACAGACAAAAATTGAAATTGGGATTTGACATTATTTGAGCAGCTAAACGAGGGGAAATTAAGCAAAAATAGGGAGATTGAAGTGACTTGATCATCAAAAATTTCAGCAACGAATAGTAGACATATGGAGATGGATGGAAATGAGATTGTCCAAAGACATGGTGTTTGGCCTTATGGCAAATGTGATTTAAATAGGGAACCAAAAAATGGAGATTTAGAGACGTGTCGTACTGTGTACTTTCTTTTCCTTGCTTGTAGCTGCGTAGCTTTCAGATTGGCAGCCATTTGAAGTCATGGGACTATAGTTGCTGAATCCTGTAGGAGAAGCATGTGCCACACACATTCAGCAGCCGTCACCACTTTCTCAACAGGTACCAGTCCATCTAAAGCGGCTGCTGCGGCTCCTGCTACTGGAGGTATGGTCCGGATGGTTCGGTTTACTTGGGGGTTTGTTGGTTTACTGTCTATTGGTTTCATGGTTGCTTGCTCTCGGTGTGCTTCATTGCTAAGAAAGTGCTGTGCTTTGTTTGTTCATAATCATCATTGTTCTGGTCTTTGCTGGTGAATATCTCATGTTTGTCGCCCGGGAACAATGTTCCCCTGAAATGCATCCCCAACAAGATAGAAAAGTACTTCAGTGTGATTCTCATGTTGATTTGTGTGTGTGTGTGTTTGTTGAAGAGTTGAGGATCAGTTGTACTGTTGGTTGGTTAGGTCTTAATATAGATGCCAAGTTTGGTTATTGGCTCGCATAACACAGATGTAGTTTCTTGAAATACTTAATTTCCCCTCAAAACAATTCTCTTCGCTCAAGATTTTTAAGTTTTAAAGCCCATTGTTTCCTTACTGAAAACTCCACACCTATAGATAGTTGCTCATAAACGACATGTTTGAACCCTTGGCCCAAAGCAAAAAACTCTATAGGTGAAAATCGGGTACCCCAAAAAAATGAATATGGCCATAGGTACCACCCTCAAGTATCGTACTGCTGGTGATGTATCCTAGGCAATATCACGCCAAACTGGTTCGTTATAAACAGACATAACCGTGTTGGTGAGTTGCTTAGGGGTTGTAAGCAATATGCTGGATCCAAATATTGGGGAACATCTGATATCTTTGGGAATACCTAAAATGAAACTTGGAATTAAAGCTTTGAATCCGAGCACTTTGGGGGTAGTTCATGTGGATCCAGTTCTATACTTATAATTTTCCCCTTCTGGATCCATTGATCATGATAGTTAATGATTGGATCCTTATTTTGGGTATATGACTAGTATCATATGTGATTGTTAGACTATATGTTGTGATCTAAAGTCTTAAGTATAATTTGTTTATTTTTGATCATCAATGCCCTCCGGGAATCATTCACATGGCTTGCTGAAAAGTCCACTATTTAGTTGGAGGATTTTCCCATCAACACCGCCATGGGGATTACCAGAGGGTCAACCACCATTATATCCCTATTACATCCCCATTCTATCCCATTATATCCTATGAAATCACCATGAAGCCACCATTTGTCTCAGTTAAATCGCATTTAAACGCCATCATTCCTCTTTGTTGGTGATTTCTCCTTGAATCACCATCATTATATGATCAAATTCCTGTTTGTTGATGATTTCCCATCAAATCACCGTTGAATCATCTCTTAATCACCACTAAATCACTATTATTATCCAATTAATATCCCATTACCCCTATAAAAACCATCTGTTCCATATACATATCCATCAATCATGTTTGAATCACCGTTCAAATCACCATCAAAATCACCATAGTTGTGATGATATCCCATGAAAACGCCATTGAATCATCACAACAACCATGATATTCCCATTATATCCCATTAAATCACCCTTAAATCCCCATTCAATCACCATGAACTCAGCATTTTGGTGGTTAAATCATCACTTTTTCTTGGTTATATCCCCTTGAATCACTATGAAAATTCCTATGACCCGCAGGCAGCCAGATGAACTCCGACGCGGCCGCCTTGCTGCCTGCCGCCTCGGCCGCCACGTTGCCCAGCGCTTCGGGAGGCGGCCGGGCGTCTTATTTTGGGATGATGGTTTTAGTGTTCTATAACCCTTTTTTTGGGGGGTTGCGAAAAGTGACACTTTTCCAGTATAATGATCCTTTTTAGGTCTAAAAGATATAAACAACGACGACGTGATTTGAAGGCCAGGTAGTTCAGAGCAGATTCTGCTATAGGCCCTGATGGTTGAATTGGTGTTTCACTTTGAAATCCGCACGAAACAAAAATTGACTTCTTTTGGGTTGAGGTGAGCGAATTCTGGTTCTGCCCTTGGGCAGGTGGCGAACGCCCAAAGAAGGAGGCGCCCACAGGCGACTGACCGGCAGAAGTGTCAGAGACCCTGACATCAGAAGGGTTCAAACAGGGGTTTACTCGTTTTTCGATGTAGCTGCAAGGTATGTTGACATACGCAAATGTGGATCGAATTGTATTTGATGATGTTCTGAATTCATGCATCAGTTTGATATGTATGCTATCACCATCTGATGAAGGTTGGCGCACATTGCTCAGCAGCATCTCGGCTTATGAGTGTGCCTGGTTGGGCACTCGAGGTTTTCAGGGAGGCCCGCTGGTGGATCTGGGC
>BGPT01003826.1:6109-17610 GCA_003297045.1 Symbiodinium sp. clade C Y103
GCTGCTGCTGCTGCTGCTGCTGCTGCTGCTGCTGCTGCAGCTGCAGCTGCTGCAGCTGCAGCTGCAGCGGCAGCCGCGGCAGCCGCGGCAGCAGCAGCAGCAGCGGCAGCGGCAGCAGCAGCAGCAGCAGCAGCGGCAGCAGCAGCAGCAGCGGCAGCAGCAGCGGCAGCGGCAGCGGCAGCAGCAGCAGCAGCAGCAGCAGCAGCCGCGGCAGCAGCAGCAGCAGCGGCAGCAGCAGCAGCAGCAGCAGCAGCGGCAGCAGCAGCAGCAGCAGCAGCAGCAGCAGCAGCAGCAGCAGCAGCAGCAGCAGCAGCAGCAGCAGCAGCAGCAGCAGCAGCAGCAGCAGCAGGAGCAGGAGCAGGAGCAGGAGCAGGAGCAGGAGCAGGAGCAGGAGGAGCAGCAGCAGCAGGTTGGTTTCATGTTGACTCCGCAGAGTCATGAGCATGGGCACGCTTTCAACAAGAGATACACTGTGATGCACTCACAATATGCAGTGCCTAGAGGTTTGGTTTTCAGACCTCCTAGATGCAGGTGGAGCTTTGACGCCTTATTGATTGCTCCATGTTGCTCCACAGGTTTTTGCAGCAGTGACTTCTGAGTTTGAATTTCTGAGGGGAACGGTGTGTCTTTTATGTTCCAAGCCCAAAACTCGGAAAGGAACCAGAATGCTGGAGCCTGGCCTGGAATCTGCGTCCTCTTGGTTGTACCCACCCTGCTAGCTCCCCTTCCAAGCTTGGACAAACCCTTTTCTGGGCTGGACCACACACGCACAGTTTGGAATGCATTTTTGGGCTTGTGAAGATTTGTGGAGGGCTTTTCTGCGATTTCCAGGCAAAGGCAATGAGTTCTCCTTGCCGTGCGGAAGCCTGTTGGGATGGTCAGGGTAGCTTTCAATCAAAGATGGGCGGGAGTATCTCTGCAGCTTTGGGACGAATAAGATCCAGAATGCAGGATGGATTTCTAGATCAGCGAGGCGTACAAGGGATGCATTGATTCCACGATGCAGCATCTAGCTTAGCGGCTTAGCAAGCAAGTCTGCATGGATTGAGGAAGCCTGCATGAGATATGCTGCATGCTTGGCCAATTCTTTAAAATCCTCGATTTGATTGACCACACAGCTTTTAATCCTCTATACAGCAAGTAAATTTTCATCCGGAAATATAATCAAGCCAAACCCAATGTGTCTGTTGAGGAGTTTCTCCATGCCTCAGCAGCGTGGGTGAATCAACCTTTGGTATCAGATTGTAAAAAGATGTATACTGCTTATCTCTGAGTATATGAAGTGTACTGTCTAGCTATGATATATGGCTCCAATTTTTGTGGCTGTTGTGGCTCAGCTGCGGATCCGCAGACCATTCAACCGGAGCCGCTAACCGTAGGCAGCTGAGGCTGCCATTTGAGGTTGCCAGATGTTGCCAGATCTTTTTTGAGTCCAGCAATCCAACTGACAGTTGCATAGGTGGTTCATGATTTTTCTTTGATGGTTTTGCAGCAGTTGAATGAAGTTCCACAGGTTTGTCACTGCTTCACCCTGGTTCCTGCGTGTTGTGATGCCAGTGGACAAGTTACCGAGGCAATGAAGAGAACTGCGGCGTTCTCCGTAGCTTTCCTCCTGTCCGGCATCCATGCCGAAGGGGCACCCAAGCAGTACCCTGTGACGAAGGTCCCGAAACCTGTAGTGGAAGTGAAAACCATCAATGAGCGAAGGAGTCTAAAGGAGTCTAAAGGAGTCCAAAGGAGTCCAAAGGAATGGATACTTCTGATGTTGGCCACTCTTGGGTGCGGTCAATGATTTTGAATGGTCGAGATATATTATTGAGATCGCTTGATGAACCCTGTTGGCCAGTGCATAGGCCTGAGGTGAGCAAGTTTGCTTTGAGCCAGCTGTTAGGTGGTGAACCTTCTGGAAGATATGAAAAAGAAGTTGGAGGCCGAGGCCGAAAAAGATGAGGACGTGGACGAAAAGATGAAATGCTGGTGCAAGGTGCGGTCGAGTGGAGTTGGATGGAGTTGGGTGGGTTCGCGGTATGTGTTGGTCATAGCTTATCCCTCTGCACTCCGCAGCCTCCCCTCAGTCTTTGAGATTTCTCACAGGAGACGGAGCAGGCTAAGACTGAGCTCCTTGGCTTAAAGCTTCTTTGGTTCAGATGCAACGCATGAGAGTTGGGTTTTCGATCCGAATGTCACGCAGCTGTGATTCCCGCCAGTTCCCCAGCCCCAGCTTCCATGTGAGCGGCCAGGAGCATGGCTGGGACCGAGTCCCAACTCACCACACTCAGTGCTTTGATCGAGACCAGCGCGGCCGATTCTGTGCGCCTCTCTTCAGAGATCAGTGGCCACGAAGGCGACCTGGTGACTCGGCGAACAGATTGGAATGGCAGTAAAGTGGCAGTAGAATCAAGATGCAAATTTCATCAAATTTCAATGAATCAAGATGAATCCAGATGAATCAAGCAGCAAAACACTGGGCCCTGACATAGGTTGAAAACATTCGTCAAGGTGGGTGATACAAACTGCTACAGAATGATGCCCTATGCGTGATTGTAGATCTTGTAATTCTGTTTCAGTTCCTCGACATGTTCCATCGGTTGTGTCGTGAAGAGGGTTGCTGACGTTCTGCTTCCACACAATCTGTGTCTTGACTAAGACCTCCAGTGAAAACTCCTTGAGCGCAGCGGAAGCTCAGCGGAAGAAGCAGCAAGAGACCTTTGAAGAGGAAGAGAAAGAGATCGAGGAGCTCAATGCAGCTCATGAGAACTGTCGAGATGGGACGGTGAAGGAATTCGAAGCTATATAACTGACTCGCATCTTTGTCAGAACAGATATTATATGATCGTTGTAGTCATTGTAGTCTTCTGGGTTAGTTCTTTGCTTTTGAATTTCAAAGGCACCCCAGTTGAGGGTGACCTTTGTCATGAGGGCAATCGACTGACTGTCCACAGCCTTGATGTGGCCAGGAGTCTCTGACTGGCGTTGACGCAGCGTTGGACCATTTGCAACCTAAATCTGCATCCTTCCTTGCGACAGCTGCTTGCATTGGATAAATCGGGCCGGGCTGGTGGTAAAGCCTGACCCTGGTGGTTTGCAAAGCACACATTTATGCTATGAGGAGGGATACACGTCACACACACACACACATCATGTATAGATACTATGTATTATGTATAATGTGTATATATATATATAGATATTTGTACGTACTGTACATGCAATATGTATGTATAGCCTCGTCCGGGCTTCTGGAACTGCGCAATCGCGAATTAGCTTGGTTTAAATGGTTGATTTCGTGACGAAAATTTGTCGCGGTTTTTTCTCATCATCATACATCATCATACATCATCATACATCATCATCATCATCATCATCATCATCATCATCATCATCATCCATCATCCATCATCCATCATCCATCATCATCATCATCATCATCATCACCAGCATCATCATCATCATCATCATCATCATCATCATCATCATCATCATCATCAATCATCAATCATCAATCATCCATCATCCATCATCCATCATCCATCATCAATCATCCATCATCCATCATCCATCATCCATCATCCATCATCCATCATCCATCATCATGAACGTTAACATCCCACCCCCTCCACCCCCCCCACCCCGCGTGTGCGTAGCATCAACTCCTTCTGCAAGTTCACATGAACGTTAACATCCCACTTTGTTGTATGTCGTTCCAAAAGCCGGGACAAGCCTATGTATACATATACATACACATGTATANCCCCCGCACCCCACATGTGCGTAGCATCAACTCCTTCGGCAAGTTCAAGGAACGTTAACATCCCACTTTGTTGTATGTCGTTCCAAAAGCCGGGACAAGCCTATGTATACATATACATACACATGTATACTGTATACTGCATATATATAGATATATACACACACATATGTAATATGTACAGTGATGATATATATATATATATAAATATGCGGGACAAGCCTATGTACACATACATACAGATGTACACACACATACAGATGTACACATACATACACAAGTACACATACATACACAAGTACACATACATACACAAGTACACATACATACATATGTACACATACATATGTACACATACATACATACATACATACATACATACAGATGTACACATACATACATATGTACACATACATACAGATGTACACATACATACAGATGTACACATACATACAGATGTACACATACATACAGATGTACACATACATACACAAGTACACATACATACAGATGTACACATACATATGTACACATACATACATACATACATTGATACATACATACATACATACATACAGATGTACACATACATACATAAGTACACATACATACATATGTACTCATACATACATATGTACACATACATACATATGTACACATACATACATATGTACACATACATACATATGTACACATACATACATACATACATACATACATTCATACATACATACATACATACATACATACATATATACATATATACATACATACATACATATGTACACATACATACATACATACACACATAAATACATACATACATACAGACAGACAGACATACATACATACATACATACATACATGCATATCTACGCATACATACATATGTACACATACATACATATGTACACATACATACATATGTACACATACATACATATGTACACATACATTCATATGTACACATACATACATATGTACACATACATACATATGTACACAAACATACATATGTACACATACATGCATATGTACACATACATAAGTACACATACATACATATGTACACATACATACATATGTACACATACATACATATGTACACACACATACATATGTACACATACATACATATGTACACACACATATATATACATATGTATTTGCATATATGTGGATATATATATATATATACACGTGGATGTGTGTGTATATATGCATATATATATGTATATATAAAAATTCATATGCGCACACATGAACATCCCAAAAATTTCAACCGCTGGAATTATTATCAGATACGAAGGCTTGGTTTGGATTTGGCTCGATCTAAGGCCAGCGACGTTAAGGAGCAAGCGCTGAACTTGACTCTGGGACTGGAGTGCTGAGACTTCCGGACCGGACTTTCATGTGTTTTGTTCAGCTGCACTGATACAGCTGCTCTCGGCTATTTGTCAAGAACTTCGGAAGATCTCAAATCCAAGGATTAGAAGGCTTCAGCGCAAGCACTACGCTCAGCAGCTGCCCAGCAGCATCAGCATGGGCAGCATTTTTGCTGCTTACTGCAACCAGGGCAAGGGATTTGCCCAAAAGGTTCACAACTTGTTGCTCTTCTTGGTTGCCGGTCAGTCTGTTGCGAGGAATTTGTCCAACGGAATTCTCCAATTTTTTGTATTCTCAATCCATGCGAAGACAGATCAAGGACCAGGATCGTGAAGGGTGGTGCAGTCACTATGCAGCCACCTGACACCAAGATGAACCAAGGATGGGCCTGACTGCAGGAAGGCGCAAGATCTTGCTTGCATCCACTGCAGCACGCTTGGAGGTTGATGCTTCGGAGTCTCCCGCCACAGGTGGGCACTTGGGTGGAGCAGCTTTAGGAAGGAAGCCGTCAGCCGTCCCTCAGAATGAAACTGTTGCAGTATGCCAAAGAAAGTGCCTCCTTTCCTTCAAGCCTTTCCAATAATTCGAACGTGACTGATCAAAATATTCTTCATATCCAAGCTCTGACACCAGTTTCAACCTGAACAGGAGAAGTGGTTGGTGTGCTTTCCTCCATGAAGGACGCTGTTTGATGGCATTGTTGTGGATTCCAGGATGCATGGGTTCCTAGGAATGCTGACCACCGTGTGACGACTTTGTGCGACCTTGTGTTGGCTTGATAGTCTTGGAATTTGACTGAATAGATGGAGGAACATGACAAGTTTCTCTTGTATTTCTTGACATAGAAATCTTGATTGCTGAGGAATAAGCCAATAAGCATCAACAAAAACAATGTACCAGTAATACCTGGCTGCGCTGGGGCGGAAGTTTCGACATTCAAGGCCTATATCATATACACATATACATACTGCATACATACTGCATACATACATACATGCATGCATGCATGCATGCATACGTACGTACGTACGTACGTACGTACATACGTACGTACGTACGTACATACACATATTGGAAAATCTCTTCAATGCCACAGGTGTTTCATTGTATTCATCACTGCATGCTCATCACTGCATGCCCGAATGAGTTGACGAACAAATGAATGAATGAACGAATGAATGCATGCATGCATGCATGAATATGAATATGAATATGACTATGACTATGAATTTGAATATGAATATGAATATGAATGGATGAACGACTGAATGCAATGAAATGAAATAAAATGGAATGAAAGGACATGAAATGAACCGAAACGAAAAGGACACAACAACGAAAGGAAGTGAATCGAAATTAATCAAATCGAAACGAAACGAACGGAAATGAATCGAATCGAAACGAAACGAAGCGAAGAACGAAGCGATGTGAGTGAAGTTAAGTGAATCTAATCGAAGTGAAATGAGATGATTGTAAATAAGAGATCTTGATTAAAAAATGCGGCAAGTGAAGGGAACAGCTCTGAAGGGCAAGCAAAGTACAAATGCTAGGTTTGAGTTTCAAAGCACTGCAAAGATTTTGGTTTCAACATGTTGCCACTGCAGTGCAACTGCAGAATTTTGCCTCTAAATGTTGCACATTCGGGTGCAGATGATAGGTATGATCGATTTTGTATGGTTTTGTCATTGTTAGAATTTCAACTGCAAGCATGTGACTATGAAGCAACAGCAAAGTGTGGCGCAACGCCATTCGGAGAGCTCCCCCCAATCCCCCTCCAGCTGCAAGGTTTTTTTCAGCATCAACATGCTGCAAATAGCTTGCACATGATAGATAGGTCTGAGCTTGAAAACGCTGCAGATACCATACAAGTCAACAATTTCACTTCCAATATTCTACAGGGACGTTGCAAATGACGTTTAAATATGGGCAAACGAGAGATTTTAGCTTCCAAACGCTGCAAATACCTCGTGGATTTTGTTGATTTTCTCTGCACAATAGCGGCAATTGCATTTTTTCGATCCACTTGCCAACATTGCAAAGTTGCCAACCCTTGGTTCTTCTAGTACTCAAACCAGCACCGTCACTTCATACAACTGCGTCATGAAAGCATACAAAAACACCCAAATTGTCTGTCAATACACATGACGGGATGGCGGGTGTGGTGTTGCTAGGACACTATGGCCACTAATCTCAACAAGACACGGGCTGAAGAAGCCGCAAGTGCAACGCTCAGATTTGCAGAGCATTTGTGCGATGATGAATCTACCAATGGATGAGAAGGGTTTCTATTTATTGCCGTGCTGGATGGTTTTTCAAGTAAAGATGTGTATACATATATGAACACAACGTGTATATACAGTGTATAACACATTAGATACACACAATGTGTTCAACGTTGTTCAACAACATGTTCAACATTTCCCAAGAATCGGAAGTCTAGTATGTAATGTCTAGTAGGTCTAATTTAAAGCTTGATATGCTCAGTGCCTGGAGATGTTCCAGGTGCAGAGACCTTCACCGGTCTGAAAACGGCAAAAATGACAGAGATCAAAGCAACCAAAGAGGCGATGACGGCGATGACACGTGGGCCACCTCTGGGCTTGGTCATATCAGAGTCATATCCATAGCAGATCATGGAGTTTGGAAGTTGCCTGTTCCGTCTGTTTATATTTATTCAAATCATATGGGGATGGGTCAAAACCTATTATTAGCATATATTAGCATATTTGGTCGAATAAACATCCATAAACAGCCATAAAGCCCATAACGCGGCTATTTTAGGGTACCCAAGGTAACATGCCTTTGACTCATAGCCATATGGGTGATATGTACCTGATCAAAGCATTTTCATTTTTGTTCAGTGTGGCTGCAGTGTGGCTGCAGTGTGGCTGTAGGCCATCATCTCTAAGAAGCAGCAGAAGGCCAAAGCCGACACGGCCGAAGCGCGCGCCAAGAAGGACCTTGAAGATGCTCAGGCTGTGGAGTCCGTGGAGCAGACTGTACTGGATCCCACACTGAGTGTCCACACTGTTCCTTTGAGGACCCTTTTTGTTGACTCCTTAGACCCTCTCCTTAGACATCTTAGACCCATTCTCGAACTATTCTCGACTCCCTGTTCTATCTTGGTCTGGGTCGTATTTGAGGGTGGGCCAGGCAAGCTTGCTGGTGGACAAGCAATTCCTGGCAGATGCCAAGGTGGTGCATTTCAGCAGTGGGATGAGTTCGATAGCTCCCAACAGTGGTGGAAGTGTGAAAATGGATGTTTTGCGAATGGTGTTCTGCCAAGAAGCAAGTCCCATGGCTTTGTCAGTGATACAAGGCATAGTTGACAGTGCGTAGCATTGAGAGCTGCCGCGCAAAACTGAGTTATCCAGTTGCAATTTGAGATTGGCCCGTAGCACATGCTGTTTCAATGCAGTTGCTAAAATGCTAAAAAGCTCTTGCTTGGAATCACGTAGTTCTCACCTGTTGCTATGCGCTGCTATGCGCTGCTATGCGCTGCTATGCGCTGCTATGCACTGCTATGCGCTGCTATGCACTGCTGGCTTCTTGTCACCTTGTGGAAGCTGCAGGTGAAGTGCGAACAACACGAGGCAGAGTATGCTGAGCGTGTGAAGACGCGCAACGAAGAGATCACTGGCTGCTCCGAGGTCTGGGTCAAACGTCAAAGTGCCCAATGATCCCGGAACAAGACGCATAACAAGAAGCCATGCACGAATCGTATAAGAATAATAAGCCACATGAGAACTGTGAGAAACTGTGAAATGTTGTGACCATTTGTGCAATATGATCTCGTCGCATCCAGGATGTGGCTGAGCTCAAGGGAGGGCGAAGGGCAAAGCCGTACACAAATTACTGTCAGGATTATGAGGAATAATCCATCATCAGACTACACCTGATTTGCTTCATGACAATGATAGTCAATCAGAGGTTCCCTTTAATGCAGGAAAGCCATCTCCTTTTGAAAGGCAACTATGTGGCAGATTCCCCTTCGAAATTCTTTATGCGTGCAGGCCGTCGCCATCTTGAGTGATGACTCAGCTCGAGACACCTTCAGTGGGGCTCCCTGGAGAACAGCGCTAGATTAACAATGAAGGAAATCAGCAACAGATCTATACCCGAAGCAAAACGCGAGATTTGGATGAAATCCATGAAAGCAACAGCATGCCACACAGATTTTTTGACAGGGAAGTTGTCCGTTAGAAGGGTGGATCAGACCTTTTTACAAAAGAGCCTAAATCATAGCATCTCTTCAATCTCTTCGATATTTGGCATCCGCTGCTCTCAGCAGTTTTCCGAGATTCCAAACCGCAGCGCATGCTGCAACGCACGCTGCAACACCCCAAGGTCGCACGTTCAACGCGGGCGCCAGCTTCCTCCAGCTGCAACTAGACGATCGGGCAGCCCAGGCAGCCCAGGTGCTGAGCAAGGCAGCCAGCAAGACGCACGATGCCAGGCGTGACAAGAGATGATTGAGATGTGCAGCCGATGAAATCGATCAGGATGATTACGCCAAGTTGTCCCAAAGATCACCCAGATCACCCAGGTCACCCTAACAGACAAAGTGGTGAAAATCCTTTGAATTCGACAATATTGCTGTGGTCCAGGTTGGTGGCTATGTCTCACAGACTCCGCATCGATGCCTTTGACCAGGTCAAGGAGGACTGTCAGTACAAAACGGTTGCGCATGATTTGGGTTGTCAAATCTTGAAACCTTTGGAGCAAACGTTGATTAACTCAGAAAGAAAGGATTTATACAGGGTACCCTAAGCCTTGGGGTCAACAACGTCGGCCCCGCTATTGATTGATCTGGAATTGGTGGCACATGGTACATCAGCGTGCGGTCCCTTTCAATTTCGGAGTGTATTGGGATGCCGGTAGATTTCAGTTTTTTTCAGTGTGTGCCAGCCAGGAAATTGATTCCATGGTTCTTCAGCTGAAGAAGATCCAGAAGGACCCGGGCTGCCAACCAGGGGTGGTTTAGCTTGGACTTCCCAAGAGGATCCTCGAGCGTGTCGAATGAGGAATTGTCGGGGCCGCACGTTCAGGAAGAGGTGGTGAGCAAGGACTCCTGCGTGGAGCGATTGCAGGACAACACATTGGACACCTGACAAGCAAGAAGACTTCTATGGTCACTGGGTCCGGTTGATGCGCTCAGATATTGCAGACACGTTCCAATATCGTAGACATCTCTCCTAACCAACAACAAACGGAACAGATTTCAAGAGAACATTTTGTGATATTTTGTGACTGTTTTGGCACCTTATTCCAATATCAGCAGGTTTGTGCTGTGCAGATATATATATATATATAGCTCTCCTCTCCCTTTCCAAAGTTTTCCAAGCCGAGGACACCACCAAGTCCAGCAACAGCAAAGCACAGGCTGACAGCAAGGTGGCAGGTCTCGAGGATGGGAACATGTGGTCCCACTTTCCTGCGGGTACCAAAAACTTTGAGTTCTTGGTGTCACTGGAGATTCACCCCAACAGGGATAGATTGAGTTCGATTGAAGAAGGTGGAATTGGAATGAATTGTGCAAGTGCAGTCATCGCAGTTTGTGTTCAAGACATGGTATTCGTACTGTGGAACCTGTTGTCCGTTGCCCGTTGGAAGGACCTTTTGGCCCAGAACAATCGCAGTGTGAAGACCTTGAAGCTGGAGATGCAGGGGGTTGCTTGAAGATTGATGATGCAAAAGATGATCAGAATAGATCACCTGCTGGGGAACTTCCAAAGGGAGGCAAAGGGATTAAACTAAACCAAAGAGGGCGATGGCCACATTCAGGGAACTCTAGAAATCGGAATCCGATGGTAGAGCTGTGTAGCGTGAGAAAGAGATGTAAAGCCCTAAGTAGCAAGGCATTTTGAGTGAAGTGGCAATGTAGGCTGCCAGCATCCATGGTTTCCAGTGGTCGCCGGGTGTGCGAAGGTGGTAGCAGAACCACGCTTTAATTCTATATACAGATTGGGAGCCGCCTTGGCCTCTTTATGTTCCATTTCTGTAAAATCCAGAAACTATTCCTTGGAAAAGTAGAAACTATTTGCTAAATATTTGCTGAATAAGTTGTATATATATATATATTATATATTATATATTTAATTATAATATACATATATACTATATATATATATATTATATGAATATATAGAAACCATTTGCCAAGTAAAGTAGAACATGTAGAAACCATTTGATAAATAATGTTGCTTTATNAATATATAGAAACCATTTGCCAAGTAAAGTAGAACATGTAGAAACCATTTGATAAATAATGTTGCTTTATCAGGAACCATTTCCCAAATCAAAGGGTAGTATTGGCAAATAGAGCTGGCTATTTACCATGTTAGCATGAGCATTTCAATATTGGAAC
>BGPT01003827.1:1037-28041 GCA_003297045.1 Symbiodinium sp. clade C Y103
CCGCTCCAAGCGCGCAACCCAAACTCAACATTGAAATTTGGGGACGCGGGGGCAGCAACAATACAGCAGGGGTTTGATTTCATCGTCCATCTACGGTATCAAACCTCCTACCACAGTGGTCCCTGGAATAGGCATGACCTCATTCCCTTTGGGACACTCCAGATCGAAGAGTCGGCAAAATACGTGACATGAGAGCAAACCATCCAGAAGAAACACAAACACCAAACACAGTGTTCGGCCTCCCCTGACAGCATGCTGGCCATAATCTGGAACACCCCCAGCAAGCACCTTAGCGCATCGTCTTGCTGTNGCAAAACTTGAAAACCCGTCAGGACAAATAACCTGTAGTTGATGCGGAATATGTTTTTTGCTCCGTTCCTGCTTAGCATTAAAGACGTATTGACACCATTTTTAAACTAACAAGCACTAACAGGTCAAAAACGCATTTTCCCNGCGGAATATGTTTTTTGCTCCGTTCCTGCTTAGCATTAAAGACGTATTGACACCATTTTTAAACTAACAAGCACTAACAGGTCAAAAACGCATTTTCCCAAGTGAATGTACAATATTTTACATTATTTTACACACCTGCCAGCTTGGAAGAAATGCATGAACGGCCTGGCGGCTTGAATGTTCTTGTCGACAACAACGTCCAAGCAAAATGCACAATGGCAAACATCCATCTAATCCANGCCAAGAGATCTGGTCAACACGCATCCTCATGAAACGGAGAAACAAACACTTGTTACGTTTGTTTACTATGTTTTACCATCATGTCATGTCCTATCAAACCTCCTACCACAGTGGTCCCTGGAATAGGCATGACCTCATTCCCTTTGCGACACTCCAGATCGAAGAGTCGGCAAAATACGTGACATGAGAGCAAACCATCCAGAAGAAAACACAAACACCAAACACAGTGTTCGGCCTCCCCTGACAGCATGCTGGCCATAATCTGGAACACCCCCAGCNTGACATGAGAGCAAACCATCCAGAAGAAAACACAAACACCAAACACAGTGTTCGGCCTCCCCTGACAGCATGCTGGCCATAATCTGGAACACCCCCAGCCTTGAGCCTATCCTTGAATACACATCTTGCGTCAGTACACGTGTTTATAAATGGCGGTTTCCTAAAATGGGGGTACCCCCAAATCATCCAAAATCAGAGCAATTTTAGGAATAAAAACCTATGGTTTGGGGATTCCGTTGATATATCAGCTACACCTTTTTCCTACATCAAGCTGCACCAAGGAACATCATCACCAGTAATCTCCATGGGTGCGGCGCTCGACCTACATACGACGTCAAAGCTGTGGAGGTCATCAGGTATCAACTCGCTTTCCGTCCTCAAATGTGACTGGAAAATCCTCTATGTAAAATAGATGATTTAGTAAACAAAACCATACAAAGCATCCGTTTTTAAGGGGGCTTCCATGGGTTTCGGCCACCTTCCATTACTAGAGGGTATGTAATGTTTGCATAATCTCGATCGCAAAAACAAGAATCGATGGTGATACTCCAGAAATGGGACACCGTTCAACGGCGCGTTTTACACTTGGTGAAACAGGAACATAGTGGCCTTCAAGGGAGATTGAACCTGGAACAACTTGCTGCCCTAGGTTGCGATGAAAATAAGTTGGAAACTAGTTGAAATATGTTGAAATGCCAACGACATGTTTCCATGTGGCATTTCAACCATTTTCCAACTGATTTTCATGAAATATGGCAGCTCTATATGAAATCAGTTGAGTTGCCATATCCCAACACCTCTCTCTGCTTCATCTACCAAGTCAACATCACGTGACCCCGCCCACAGTATCCCTTACCCTTCCTGACCCTGATTCGATACTACCACCATTTAGCATTCTCCAAGCAGTGATTCTGGGGATATATGCTATGTCTCAAAATGTCGAGCCCACAATCCTCGTCTTCTCATCATTTTTCCAATTGAAACTACCATTTTGGACGGGCATTAGCCATCCCCGCATCAACATAGGAACTCCATAGGAACTGTGGTCGTGCCCAAGGTATGAATTTGGATTTCACGACGTCAGTTTCCGTAATCGCGAAGCATATATCTGCCACTTCACTTACCCTCTGGTTATTTAACATAGCCATGGAAAATCCCCTATAAATGGAGGTTTTAATGGGAAAATCTCCCAAAATTAGCCATTTTCCATGGCTATGTTAGTTTACCAGAGGGTACATAGATTCATGGCGTTTTGTGTTTTCCCATTTGCGACACACTCTGCCCGCCACCGCGAACGACCCAAGCGACGCCTGGTCTCCGGTGCAACGCGCGACGCAATGGATTTCTGCAACAGGGCGTGAGCCTGGACCAGCATCTTCGCTGCCCTTTTGCCCCATGATACCATCTGGTAAACATACAAAAAGCTATTGAAAATGGCGAGTTATAGTGGATTTTCCCATGAAAAATGATGATTTTCCATAGTTATGTGACAGTTTACCAGAAGGTATTGTTTGGGTGTGTTATTTGGGGCGAACGTGGGGTGACTGGAGGGAACATGTGAAACATAATTTCATATTTTTCATCCACCTGGGGAATGGTTCCCATATGTTCTGCCAAATCATCCATCTGGGTTTTCCCAAGAGAACCAGAAATGGAAGGGTTTTGCCCAGGAAAGACTAGAAATTCAATGGTTTACCCTCTGGTAATAAACATGGCAATTGAAATGTCCAAGAATGTAGGTTTATAGCTCGGAACATATATAATCTAGTTTAAACATGTTTACCTGCTGGTAGTCAAATATGGTAATTGAAAGCCCGCCCTTCATATGTATAGAAGATTTCCAATTGCCGTGTTTGATTACCGAAGAGGTATTACTAATTATCATACATTTTGGTGAGGATAGTAATATATGATTAGAATATATTGCATCCCAAATAATGTGGTAAACCTCAACAGTGAAATATCCTACCATTTGGGGAGGATAGCTTATTATATTTATTATCAGGTTTACCGGTCAGGATCATCCTTGTAAATCTGGTCAAACAACATGATCATATATACTTGAAAGAACCACCCAGAGTTGTTTTTTCTCTTCAGACTTGGGGGATATATACTGATAGGCATAGATCCCAATCTATGGCAATGAACAACATATTTTGAGACAACAACATTTCAGAGGTCATAGGACAACTCAGAAGCCGGCTGGTCGTTGAGCCACTGCAAAGGTATGAGTCAACCAGGCGAGCTAAAACGTATTTCGAAACATCCGCCAGTGAATCAAAACATAGATTTAGCTATGTACTTTTAATTTCAAGATGTCACCAAACAATAAAAAACATCAGAAACATAACTTGAAGCTGTTTATCAAGCCGAGAAAAAACCCTTTGGCAATCAAACATGGCAAAAAAAACGAAAAACATGTCTATATGCACGGGTTATATTGCCAGGTTTGCTTACTTATCACGTACCTTTTTTTTGGATTCAACATGTTGGATACTTGTTGTCCCCACTTAGGCAGTAAATAACCCCTATACCATTTATGTATCTACTATCAAACAATGGGGATTTGGCTTTATCACGCTTGAAACTATACGCCTGCATTCCAGTTAGTGACGTGACTGGGGATGTAGACTGTATTGTATTTCAATATCTGTTCACAAGGGTGTGAACCAAGTATGACTATGAACCATAAAAACAGTGCCTGGGATGTACATCCCTTGGTCCTACCTGGCAAACCTTGGCCATTAAAAATGACAGCCTCTTCAAACGTCACATTTGCCAGTCAAAACATTGTATATTGTATATTGGGTCTGGTCAACCCTCTCAGACTCGGAATTCACACGTGACGTAAATCCCTACGAACATGGCTATTGAATTCCATACCCCAATTAATGGCCATGCCAATCCAGCTATTGCCCACGGCGCATATGACAGTCAATTCGCTTCACCCGCGCCACAGCCGCGCTGTGCCTTATCAACGCACTCGATCTTTTCGTGGGGCCTAGGAGCAGCTGTTCAGAGTCTGAGTTTCTCAGCACTCACTTAGGTCCCAAATATGGGGGGATTCACAACCCCAAAACGGCCATTTTAGTAGGACATATGATGACCAACCAATGACATTTTGTATTGCCCCATTTGTAGATGCTTCCACCATCTTCTATTTGTACAAGCTGAATGCATAATTCCTGGCTTCCCTTGACTGCAAAGGATGATTTGCTGAATTTGTCAGAGTCGGACATGTTGTTTCATATAAGGACTCCATTTCACCAAGGGTTACACCTCTTATCAATCCAATTATCATAGTACAGTTCGCTAAATGCAGAAATAAATCTGCGCCTATGTCCTAAGATCAGTACCCACTGTGCAATTTGGGGGTCGCTGCCATAGAATTCTCATGGGGACGAGTCAATGAGTCTCATGGTGAACACCCAAATAGCTTGGATTTATGGATCTATTTAGGTGATCCCAAATTCAATACCCTTTATGTGGTGAATATCTGGTATTTCCATTAAACACATTTAAAAACCTGGTGAACACCCAGACTTCACAAATATCCTATGATAGGTTTTGATCCATACCGGGTTACCCTTACCCATACATTACGTGTGATGCACCCCTCTTTTTTCACACATCAGCCCCAGGATTACGGGCATCTGTGACTTCCGATGGGATCTTTATTGTCATAGGCCATCATTTACCATAGACATACACATATTGTATATACATTCATATGTGTATATACATTCATATGTGTATATACATTCATATGTGTATATGATTGTATATGTATATATATAATATATATATATATATGTATATATATATATATGTATATATATATATATATGTATATATATATATATACACAGTGTGATCTGTATACTACTACTATACACAGTATAAAATTGAAAATGAGACTTAAGACGCTTGAGAACACCACTCTCTTGTCATCAACTGGCGCACTTTCCCACAGCTGGGACATTGGGCGCAATCTTGCCTTCCAGCAATTCCAATTCTGCGGCAGACTCCGTCACATCCTGAGGATCAGGGGAGTCGAAATCTCTAAAAACAGCTTTGGTCTTGTGGGGAAGAATTACAGGACATTGATTGAGTCTGGCCAAAGATCATTCCGGTTTTCTGTAATTCTATCTTTACACCATTCCACGAGGTACTCTGTAGTTCTATTAATGTGCAGGAACCAATTCATGCATGTATTGTTTCATTGATAATTATGGTTGGCTGAAGAACTTGCTAAATCATAAAACCGGAGGTACCTTTGGTGATACGTTTCATGATACATGATCACCTGCCAACTGGGTCCAGCAAACCATCAGAACTCATCAATCTCTTTTTGCAACAAATACCATCCGGTAATCAAACGTGGCAATTAGACACCCCCATATAAATGGAGGATTTAATGGGAAAATTCCCTGTAAATGGTGGATTTTCCATTGCCATTTTTGATTGTCGGAGGGTATGTTTCCAAGTAAAGCAGTGGTTTGGAAGAGACATCTTGGCAAAGTTGTGGGCCGTCGGTCAAAAGCTGACCATGAACCATGAACCTTCAGCGAGCCTAACCAGCCTTCAGCCTAACAAAGACTAGGCAAAGTAAATAGGATCTTGCACCACGGCCAACCTTAGATATCCCTTCAACCACACAAAATGAAACAACGGTTGTTTGCTGGAGATTCAGCATTTCTCCATTTGTGATCCAAAAAAAATGATCATCCAGTAATTTGGGGTTGATTCCCCGATCCTAACCATCATTCCAGTGACATCGCAGTGTGGTGGTCATCAATTTTATCCAGACTCTCCATAATATCCCCATTGTGCCAGCTTCTGTGTTGGTCAAGTCACCATTTTGAGGGTTAATTCACCATTACTCCAACCAAACCAAGCCCACTTGGGGATGCAGTTCGGGTTATCGGGTATAACCAGGCTCATTACCACACAAGTCGGGATGGAACCCCCATAAGTATGGTTTGAATTGGTTTGATATGGTTAGACATGGAGATGGTTAGATATCCAAGTGAACCCCCAAGTACATCCCGACCATGACCTGGAATCTGAGTGCGTCCCACCACGAAACAAAGCCGTTCACCCCCTGGCACTGCCTGCAGTCGGGTCGTGTCGCTCTTGAGCTCCCAGCTTGGCTTGAAAAAATCCAACATTTTTATTGTTTTCGTTTTCTTGCCTTTTTTTTGTGGGTAACTTTGTAAAATCGCCAACATATTCGAACGATGCGGAGCTGCAGCTCATAGAGGCACTGGGGTGCCACGTCCTTCGCCGTGACACCGTCAGAGTAGGACGTGACCAGAAGGAGGTCCATGGGCTCAGGGTTCTCATAGTACCGGCGCCATGCTTCATCAGGATTGACCCCGGGTGGAACCACGACACCTCTGGAGTTCCAGGTGCCCAGCCAAGGGAATTTGAAACCTCCAAGCTGCTGATCACATCGCACACAATTGGGGAGAGTGCACGGTGCCCTGCAAAGCTGTGGAAACCCTATTACCTGGTCTACTTTGCGAACCGGAAGCCATGGCCCAATGGAAATAGATGATAAACATGTATATATATATATATATTACTGACTGACCGTTCTTTAAAAATGATGGGTTTTTCCAGTTCGCACGCGTCGCAAGCCGCAACAAATAACCAGTGGCTAGTTACTAGCCTTCACCGAGGCTTTACGCAGTCATGAATCCAGTTGTGTGGCTGATAAGTGGTGAAGAAACAACATGAAAATACATGAAACAACTTGCTACATGGAAGACGGCAGGTTTTCTCCATATTTGCTCCAGAGTGTGATGGCGCGTTCAAGTCTTTCAAGCGCTCAACAAGGGGGACTGAAGCAACAAACTTTGGGGACAGAAACCTTGACCGGAGCTGGGAAGAAAACGATGTACCTATCCAAAGCATTCCAAAGCTATGTTGTTCATTGTCCATACAGTAATACTTATACCCCCATCAGCCTACCAAACAATCCACAGACATAAACAACCGTACGGGGGGATTGCCGGACCTTAGAAATGACTTCAAAGTGCATTTCGTGTGGGCAGGGCCATTCAAAATGACGTCCAAATGTTGTTCATAAATCCATTGATTTATGTTAGTGTTTTGTTGAAANGGGCAGGGCCATTCAAAATGACGTCCAAATGTTGTTCATAAATCCATTGATTTATGTTAGTGTTTTGTTGAAAAACGTGGTTTTTACCACATTTCTATGCCGCTTCGTTTGCATTATCTCAAGTTGCATCATGTCGAATCAGGTCGCAACTGTTTTCCTGTGACTCTTTTCATTCAAAGAGGTCAGCACATAGTCTTTTGCCAGTTGCCTCAAAAAGCTTGTGATTTTGCAAGAGCAAGAAGAACGTGCAGTAGCGTAGCATGACGTGTAAACAAACCAATTGAACGTTATTACGCCCCCACCCCACCCCACCCCAACGTAGCATGACGTGTGTGTGCAAGTGCAAGCAGAACGTGCAGTAGCGAAGCATGATGTGTGTGTGTGTGTGCAAGTGCAAGCAGAACATGCAGTAGCGTAGCATGACGTGTGTGTGTGTGTGCAAGTGCAAGCAGAACGTGCAGTAGCGTAGCATAACGTGTGTGTGCAAGTGCAAGCAGAACGTGCAGTAGCATAGCATGACGAGTGCGTGCAAGTGCAAGCAGAACGTGCAGTAGCGTAGCATGACGTGCGTGTGCGAGTGCAAGAAGAACGTGCAGTAGCGTAGCATGACGTGTGTGTGCAAGTGCAAGAAGAACGTGCAGTAGCGTAGCATGACGTGTGTATGCAAGCCAATTGAACGTTATTACGACCCCACCGCACCCCACCCCAACGTAGCATGACGTGTGTGTGTGTGTGTGCAAGTGCAAGCAGAACGTGCGTAGCGTAGCATGACGTGTGTGTGCAAGTGCAAGCAGAACGTGCACTAGCGTAGCATGACGTGTGTGTGTAAGTGCAAGCAGAACGTGCAGTAGCGTAGCATGACGTGTGTGTGAAGTGCAAGCAGAACAGCAGTAGCGTAGCATGACGTGTGTATGCAAGCCAATTGAACGTTATTACGCCCCCACCCCACCCCACCCCAACATGAAAACATGCAAAAATAGGGTCCGGTAAACCCCCCGCTAGCATAAACATGGTGAACAGACAAGTCTTTTGAGTTCCCCATATTGACCAGTCAGCAACATACAACCAGAGTTTTCATGCATGCAGTGCATGCAGGGCACGGTATATCTACTTCTATTGATTAAACACACATTCATGTAGGGAGATGCCATGGATGGCAACTTCCAAAAACAAAGCCAACGAGCAAGTAATTATGGCGGTCCCGCAAATGGACCCTTCACCATAGCGGTATTTGTAGATATCAACATCATGAAAACTCTGAACCAAGCATGACCCCAATGAAGGTAAAACATGGTTCACTAGACACAAACAACCAATGATAAGCGCTGATGGGGTCACCGAAATTGGGTTGAATCGCCATGAATACGCGACTTCAGGAGTGGGGTTTCCCATCCTAATCACATGGTTCAGACCATACTTGGGTTTGATTGAAAATAGGATACCCTATTCCATCCACGATGATCATTTTTCCCCGAAAATAGCCATATGGGGGCTAAATACAGCCCATCTTCATCATATTCTTGCTTAGATATCCCATTGTCATATCCAACTATACCTTCATTATATCCCCATTCACTTATCACTTTCCCATACATCCCTGGTATATCTCCATACTTTACCGTACGTATCTTTCCGTTATAATATGCTATAATCAAAGAATCAACAAACATAGAAAACGTGTTTCGAGGATGTTATCCATGATATGTGCCTCATGTTTCCCAGATTTCTATCTTTTCAGGGCTTCCTATTACTGTACAATTTCCATCTGCAGTATCCCAACCTTCAAAAGGTCATCTAGGGCGGCATAGGACCTGTCCGATTTGTTGAATTGCCAAGGCAAAGGGCTTTTGTGATGTGTCGTGGCAAGGAACATGCTCCGATCGTTGCAAAAATGGGGCCCCTCTTCAGGAATACAACAATGCAACCAACTATGCAAGTTGAGTTCTGCCCCCATGAGCGAGCTATGTTTATCGACCTTCATCCTCAAAGTAGCCCAAAACATCAACAACCCACCAAGGGTGAGTTTCTTGGTGAAGCACTATTTGTAAAAGCAATAGCCATGGTCCATTCTAGGTACATGGACTTTATCAAATTACTAGTTTATTCATGTTTATTCTAAGTACGCGTTTTTCGATTTCAGATTTTTTGGGTATCAAAGCAGTAGTGGTTGACCATAAAGTTCGTTACGTTGACTTTTTTCCTCCAGGGTATTTGAAGGGTCAAACCATGGTCCCGCAGTATCCAGACGACACGTCCCCTCCTCACTGATCTTTGCAGCTGGTCCTGGCACCAAAAAATGGGAGGTGAAAACTTTCAAGGCCACCAACCAGGTAGTTACACACACATATATGTATATATGTATATATATATATATATAATGTGTGTATATATATATATAGAGTGTATATATATATATATATGTAATAATTCAAAATGTAAGCTCTAGTCTATATCTATATACATGTGCACATGTGTATGTATATATATATATACATACAGAGGATGTAATTATACATGTGTAATATATTGATATCACTATACAGATTAATTGGTGTGAGAGTTTCAGCATCCAAAAGCTTCCAGGTTTCTTAATCATTGATCTATGGCACCAAGGTTGAAAACAAGCCAAACTGCAGTTGGGTCATGACTTCGTGGAACTTGCCTGGAGTCCGATGAAATTTCGCCAGCACTCGTTTCGGTCTGCATCTTCAATTTTGACATATTTTGACCCATCTCCAAATATATCCAAACTAATTATCCAAATACTTCTAGCACCTTCATGTTTTTTCTCTGCCGTGAATCTTCATTGATCCCAAAGAATTCTGATCCTGACTGAAGATGGACTCTGGTCACCCATGTGTTTCACACCAGAGATGTTGGATCCATCCCGTCCAGATCTGCCCGGATTCCAGCAACATGGCGAACTGGAAACTCACCATCCATAAATCATCTGTAAATGGACCATTCTCCATAGCAAACTGTGAAATCACCAGAGAGTAATACTTTCTCCGAACTTCTAAGCCGGAAACTCCCCATACTCCAAAGTTTTCCACATGCCACTTTCTATGGGGGAAGCCACTGAGAAGTGAGCAAGTCTGAGCCATGTTTAGCCATGATTCAGAAGATAATCTAGCATTTTCACATATGGAGGTTTCCTGAAATAGGGGTACCCCCAAATCATCCATTTTAATAGGATTTTGCATTATAAACCATCCATTTTTGGGTACCCCCATTTTAGGAACCCCCCATATTTTCACCATGAAAAAAACCATCAAAACAGGCCCAACACAAGAAATCTCAGGCCAGGCCATCCTCCTTCTCTGTTAGCAAACTTTGAAGATGAGGGAAAATAAATGAGTAGAGCCTGGGCTGAATGTCAAGTCACACGGCTGAAATGGATTTGTCACGTACGAAATTCCTGCCATGTTAAGAAAACGATGATTTACCATCAAATAGAAGAGGGAATTCCGCTAAATATTCAGATAAACCATGATAAACTCAAATCTGGTTGACCAAAGAAATCTGTGATTCACATCCTGGAAGAAACACCTGATGTTTATTTTTGGATGTATCAACCCGGCCTGATCCATCTCCATTGCTATCAATGGAAGTTGACTTCAGAAAGCTTCCGAATTACGGATCCAGTCATCGCCAAGACCCAAATGACTCAAGTAACAACACAATTTCACACATCATTCACTTGCGACTAATATAGTAGTTCATTTGCATATCGCGTCTCACTTGCGTATTTCACAATATACTGATCCTACTTACATCACATAATGCGTAGATCACAGATCGCATCCACAGATCTCACGTCCATCCATATCTATTCAAAGCATACATATATTGCATACACACACGCGCACACCACTTAAAACATCTGGCCTGCACATTTTCCTTACACATCCCACTAACATACCTCATTTACATCACACGCTATCTACACATATCACTTGCAGATCTTACGTAAGTATCTCACTTACATACATCGCATAGGTTGCTGCGGCTTTGTGTTGCAGGTTAGCTGGAGGGTGGCAGTTGCCGGGGATGAAGGTGTCCTTCTGTGTGAAGCAGTTGCGGGATAGCGCTGCGCCAGTTTCGGAGTAGGATGCGCTGTTTGATTCAGCTGGGGTTGATGGATCTTCTCAACCCTGCGTCGCAGCGGAATGGCTGCATGAGGGTTACTGCGGCTGTGTGCATATTCCAAACTTGTGCTTTGCACAAATCGGAGGGGAACTGCTGTCACACAGTCATTGGAGGATGCTGCCACCTGCAGTACCTAGTTCTATGGTGTTTGCGAATGTAATATGATATATAATGTATATCATATATGTAATGAATAAAGTATATGTGATATATATATATATATCTTCTATATTGACTAAACCGCCACTGACTCACCCCAGCCCTTAGGGCTTTCCGGGCTTTCCAGTGCAACTGAGAGGCGCAGTGTATGCTTGCCGACTCACCTGGGCACGGATTGGAGGACCAGGGACCGATCCCAAAATCCCAAAATGGTGGATTGACCAACGGGAAAACAAAGAATCATATGCAGCAAACTCAAGAGAATATCAAGTGAAACTATCTTAAACTCACACATCATTGCAGCTTGCATCTTGCAAACCATTTGAGGATTGAATGTATGACAGGTTGGAAAAGAAGGTCAGGCTTCATAGATAACCCTGCTCTCCGACCTCCAATTGGGGCCTTTTTGAAGCAAACCATCAGATTGGTGGTTTCAATGACTTTAAACCACCATATATTATAATATAACATATATAAAATAGTGAAGTGGGATTATCATCCCAGCCATGCAATATGCGGACAACAACTACCAGATGCGTAGCATCACCATCAGATGTCAGGCTTTGGCGTGGGAGGCGAGTCACGATTCAAACAGCCAAGGTGATGTTGCGGAAATCAGAGGCGAATTCTGGAAAGCGGTTGGCTGGAATTCGGAAAAATGCTCGTCTGCAGCTTTGGAGACACCCCAGGAATCACCCCCACACTCCAAAGAATCTGACCATCCTACTTTTTCCAGCGGATGATTGATCGAACAGAAAGTCATCCAACTGTTACCCCACGGCAGTGCTGCCCCGGCCGAGCGGTGCCCAAGACTGGCATGAACCAAGTTGATTACTTTGTGGTTCCTTGTCCGGAACAAGTTTGGGAACTCCTCTGGACCCCCCAAAACAATCAAGAGTGGCAAATTGCCATCTATGAAATCGGCCAGTCGGTTTTAGTGCTTGTATACCCTTACGATCATATTGTATACCCACATATATATATATATATTTATGTATTTATACCCAGCATACACACAATGTTTGATTTGAGTGGTGAAGTTCCGAATGTTGGTTCAACCAACACCTTTCAAGCCATTGAGCTCTCCGACTTTGAATTCGAGCTGCGCCACTTGAGAGGCAGAAGTCACTTTATGTTGCCTGGCCGAATGATCGGCCACATGTTCATCATGTTCAAGCCTGAACCTAGAATTGACATCTTTGGTCTTTGCTTCCATTCATTTTTGCTAATTAGCAAAGATATAAAAAATGATCATTTGTTTCCCAAAGATCAGGGTAAGGCCATAGAAACAAAAAAAACGGAAATGCCACCCAACACTGGAAACCATCTAGCCATTTCACGGCAGGTACCCGGACGTTTTCATGTGAGGACCTGGCCCCCAGCCGAAGCAACCGCTTGATCCGTGGTAAAACCGAAGACTGAAAACATGTGTTTACTCTTGTATATCAAGACATTTACATATCATATATGATAACATGTCATATATTGTAGTTGTATTACATTGTATCAATATATATATATATATATACAAACACTTAATATAAATCTATCTAAAAATCCAGCCGAAGATTGGCCCATAAAGGTGTTAACTTTCCCATCTCGAAAATCACTTTGGCAAGTGGGAGAAAATCCCTGGAGACGGCAGCTCCAACTGGTTCCATAGCTCTGGATCGCTCCCTAACCACAGGTCAACTGAGCCAAAACAGAACAAGAACACGATCCAAACCATCTATCCGAATCTATCCCCATCTCATGAAACACTAGTTGGTTGATATTTCATATGTTCCCCCTACTATTTGGCTTCTCATATTTCCAAATCAACAGAGCTACCCCTCAGGTGTCATCAGTCACATGGCTTGCTGGAAAATCCACCACCAGCAATAGTTCGGGGATTTTCCAGCTAGCCACGGCCATGATGACATCGGAGGCATCCGGAGGCGTCCTGCTCAGCTTGTCCACAGCTTCGGTCACAATTTCGCGAATCCTCCGAGAAGTTCAGCAGGGTGCCATGCTGCCATGGTCAAGTTGGGATTCATGGGACAGTTGGGATCAAAAAACTGTTTATGCTCATCTATCCCATGGGAAGTCAAACTGGGTATTAAAAAATCCCTGTGACAGAAAGGATTGATGACATTGATGACTCCAATATTAGGCAATATGGGGGTTTCCTAAAATGGGGGTACCCAAAAATGGATGGTTTATAATGGAAAATCCTATTAAAATGGATGATTTGGGGGTACCCCTATTTTAGGCACACGTGGGGATGAGACAACTGTTCACACTTTGGGAACACTGATGGACTAGTCGATTTTTAGATGTAAACCGTGCCATTCTAATGACTTCATCCCTTCCCATATAGCAAGGAACAGTCATTTCCAGCCTGGAAATTGCCCAAAAGACATCTTTCCCCCCAAAATCTTTGCCTTTTTTGGATGGGGAGAATCATGAGTTGGTGGGCCAATTCATTGGACACCCCCAAAAATGCCACAAAACAGGGTGTACAGATAGAAAAAAAAAATGGATTGAAGCAACACATTTCTTGTAGAGATTTTCTGTAACCCAACTGGATCTGCCTCAAACATGCTTGATGCTCAAAATGACTGCCATTTGAGTTTGTCTGAAAACAAGTACGTACTCGATTCGATGCAGTGGTTTAAAATATCATTTTCCCACAATTCCTTCCCAAAATTGCCATTTGGGGGTAGACGCATTTTCAAAGACATCCATTTGATTCCATTTGTGGTTTTTTGGAAGTCTCCAAATTCTGACCACTCCCTATCAGCAGTGATGGGTAAAATGTGCAGACCCGAAACGCTAGCAACAATTCTGTGAGAAGGAACCCTTCTGATATGAAGAAGATACCCTTCTCAGTCAAGGGTCTTAAAAACATGGAATTCCGATAGCTTCTTTCTTGGCTTTCAATTTGATGTGGTGGATATTTTATGGGGCCAACGACCAGTCATATGGGAATTCTTTCACCCCATCGAATGTCAGGTACTGTGGTAAACTCAAGGATATGCCACGCCAAATCATTCATCATGACCTATCAATGACCCATACTTGTGAGACACACAACGACAGATCAGCGCCAGTCACAACTGATGATTCTCTAAGCCAGGACGATGAGGACCTTTGGACGTTTCATTACTGACGAAAATCCGCTCGGCTCCCTCGGCTCCCGCGGCTCCTTTCAGCGGTGCGATTCTCACATCCAGGAACCTGCCAGAACTGCCAAGTCAGCGCGAAGTGTTGGATCTCCGGTAGCGGTTCTGACAGCTGGACACTAACTGAACCAAACTGATATGAATCATAATGTCGGTTCACGTGAGTGCAGAAAAAAAACACGCGATGATACTGATGCTCCCTTCGAATCGATATTGCGAAGCATTGATATTCAGTGGGAATTTCAGGACACAATGGAGCCACTGTCCTTTTTTACGGCAATCTTTTGTGGGGACATTCCTTTGATATATTGAAGTGGCTTGAGCAAAAGAAGGGTACGCACTATCCCACTCAACCAGTGGTCTGCGCGGTTCAATCTAGCTCCTCGGCCGGAGTTTTTTTTTCAAGCAGAGGTTAGTCATATTGTCAGATCCAAAATCAGAAAAGCTACTTGCATCCCAGATCTTGCTGAATCATCATAGAACATCATTAACCTCAAGGGCTTCCCCCCTTTTTGATAGCCCCTTACCATCATCCAGACGCCCCTGCACGAACGTGGGGACTTGCATCCACCTGCACGAAGGTCTTGCGAAAACGATCCACCTGGGGACCGGCCAACAGAAGGCCCCAACAGAAGGCCTGTGAATTTGACCAATCGAAATCACCGGCGATTTTGTCCGGAACGTAAATCATCGTCTCCCGAGATCAAGGAAAAAAAACACCTCGCGAATTTGTTTGGACCTGAATTAAAACCAGGGTTTTTTAACCAGCGATGATCTGTGAGAACCAATGGTAACCACATCCAAGATCATGCAAGTATACGGTAGAATTGTCGTAGCAATTGTTCAAAAGTTGGAGTACACCAAATGAATCGGATGCTAGCAAAGCTACAAGTGATGTGTTCATTTGTATCAGGGTATAGTACGAGTATAGTGTGTCTATGGCTGTGTATACACGTATAGCCGTATAGTAGATATATCTATATATCTATGTATATACGTTGTTACGATATAGAGGGTCTATGGCATGCCAAACGTATCTAAACCAATCTCAAAATGACCATGTCAAAAAATGGAGGGTTCTACCAATTTTCAACAGCTATGAAGTTTCTGGGGAACATGATTATAAATAAATAAATAAATATATATATATATATGTAATTATATGTATATATATATTGTTTTTCCATATATATATATATGTATTTTCATATATTTTCCACACATATCCTGATTTTCGAAACCAAACATGGGGAGCTCCCCGCCCCGAAATTTTTCCGCAAAATCCGCGGCCTCATCGAAGAATTCTCCCTGGATGCTTGGAGAATGCAAAAGCAAATCATCCTGGGCAGAATTCAGCAAGAGAACAGGACATGGAAGTGATTTACCCGCTGGTGTCATCAAACGTGGCAATTGGACATCTACTATAAATGGAGGTTTTAATGGAACATTTTCGGCAATGGATGAAACATGATCAAAACCTCTGCCTTTCGAAATGAATATCTCGGGGATGAAATGCCATGCCATGTTGCCAACTTTTTGATGTGATTTCGTGTAGGTGCTCGGATTCTTTTGATCAGCCAGGAGAATTCATCATCCCAGGTTTTTTTTGTTGAAAATCAGCCTGGACTGGTCCAGTGAAGATCCAGCTGGCAAGTTATGGGAGGTTCATCTGTGCTAGGGTCAAGACATGGTATATGCTTTATAAATGTTTATGATATGATGATCATCCATCCCGTTTAATCCAAACATAGTGGGTATGCAAAAACTCAATGGGTGGATGACACTCGAGGACCATCCCACAAGATGAGTACATGGCACATGTAAGTCTTGTCCCCATCTTAGTTTGGGGGTACTCAGCCCTGTGGACCAGAGTTGGACTGCAAGGCTGATGTACCTTTCAGACAAATTGCCTCATGAAACGTGTCACATGGCTAATCTTACAGCAAAGAAACTAGTTACAGTCAAGGGCTGAAGTCACAGCAATTTTTTGGAAGGTGGACAAATCGCTTGCGGAAAAGTCGCCACGACCCGGTCACAGCAGGGTCACAGCAATCCATCAAAACACAAGGCAATTGCCTTCATCTGAAGGATATGGGTGTTGAATGAAGGTTTCCGAACGAGGTCAAAAACGAGGTCAAAACGAGGTCCGAACGAGGTCAGAAAATAGCTTTGGAAACCCTCAGCTCCCAAAGTGACAGTGAGAAAGCAAGATAAGGAGATAGAAGAAGAGAAAATGGGGCCAAGACAAAGAAAGAAGAACAAATAAGAGAGAGAGAGAAAACAAAGAAGAAAAACATGAAGAACAACAAGGAAACAGCAAAGAACGCAAATGAAAACATGTGCTGGAGATAAAACCGAACGACCCCCCGAACGACCCCGGACTACCCCCAGAACGACCCCTGATTCATGAGTGTTCAAACGCAGGACACAGGGCCGTCACTGACTATAAAATGAAGTGCGCAACTCCCTGCGCCACCACACCCCTTCTTCATCCCAAACCATCAAGTAAACAAAGATGAACCTCCCTCCCATCCAAAAGATGTATGTAGGAGGCATGACCATAAGGACGTTTCCCCCCATGTAAGCTAAACATGCTAAACAATCTCACCACATACTATAGTTATCCAAGAATCCAACGGAAATACATGGATTTTACCAACAAAAAAACTCAAAACGATTCAAAAAATCATTGCAAATCTCATAGGCACAGCCAAAATCGCTACGACCCCCCTGAGGAGCTTCGCCCAATGGTATGAAGGCAAAACCAAAAAATCGCTACGACTTTGACCCTTGACTGTACTCATCAATTTCTCGTTAAAAACACTCCATTTGCCAAAAAAAATATCCCTTATTTTCACAGCCGAACAATTCCCGGGTGGCCGGACCAAGTTTCCAACACTTCCAGGCTCATGCACCTGACAGTTTTCTATAGGGATTTTCACCAGAAATGCCATCCGGAGAATCAAAAGTGGCCATGGAAAATCACTGATGTGTAGCTGATTTTCCCCTTAAAATCTTCAATTCAAGGTTGTACGGGATTTTCGATTGCCGTTTTTGATTCGGAACCAGCATCATAAGCAGGGAAGAAAACACAGAAAACCACTGAATTTCAGGAAAGGAAGTGGAACAGTGAATTAAACATGGCTGCGGCTAGAATCTCCACATTGGAGTAGATCAAGAGTTGCCACTGTTATAATGTTTGTTGGCCACTTTAGAAGCATTGCTTCTACCCTCCAATCCTACCTCAATTGCAATTGATTTCTTTGCGGTCCCCAAAAATCCCAGCCAAAATTGGGGCAAGAAAAACACGGAGGTTTGAAACCACAAAAACTACGTCGATGGGGTTGCAGGGAAACGACCCAAGCGGTATGATTTTATAAGAAAAACACATCTCCCTGAATTGGTTGGAAGATATCTCACGTCCATAATCTCCGTGAGAATGGTCGTTTTCACAAACATTATGCTTTAACTACGAATCAATTGGAACAACGTATATATATATATAAATACAACTATATATACACACATATACTTATAATATACGAATATAAAAGTGAATTTTGCCTTCTCCAAAAAGGGGAAATGTCTGCCTCCCCAAAATGGAATGGTGCCTGCCGACCAGGAGGAATGGTCGACCATGTGATTTTTGTGCGTCCCATTTTCAAAGAACACCACTTACCCAGGACAACTTACAAATTGACAGTAAGACCCATGAAGATTGACCTTCCACAAGATTCAGTATCATTTCTGAGGCGGCTGGGTGCAAATCAATGATCTAGGTTGACGCGTTCCCCAGGTATTGAATGGGCCCCTACCATGAACAAAATTTGATTTAAACCCCAAATCAAATGCCAACTAAGCCCAGTGGGAATATAGGAGTAGTTGCTGGTAGTTATAATTCCATGAAAGTATCAGCTGGCAAATGGTAAAGTATCAACTAGCAAAAGGGTCCGTCATCAGGGGATAGGTCAGAAATGGGGCGCCATTGAAAAAACCCATCAAAAATTAGTCAGTTCTAGGAATAGACCATCCAGTTTGGAGGGATGTAGGGATTTTATTTCTTTCGACCCCCCATGCAATGCCATCAGTGATAGCAGCAATTCCGAAAATTCATCATTGCTATGAATCTACATTATTTTGCTGGTTGGATATCCCATAAATATCCAACTGTACCATCATTACAGTATATCCGCATCACATCACTGATCACATTCCTGTACTTTCCCGATCATTTCCCAATTCTGCAGATTTTATTCCTATTATATCTCCATTATCTCCAGTTATTCCACAAATCACTCTTTAACAAAAAAGGATAAAGGAAAACATAAACATATACTGGGATAGAACAAACACTATTTTTCACTCACCATGGTGATAAATTGAACCTGTGCTATCTCAACTTGGGGGTTGCTATAGAAATAACGATTACTATTCTCAGATTTCATCATGCCACCCTTCCCAAGGCCGCTCTTCAGGCACCCCACAGCCGCGGACAAAGGCTTGAACCTGGGGTGTCAAAGGTGTGGACCTCCAACATGCAGAGATTGTTATATTCAACATAATGTGGGTAAAACAATAATAAACTACCCATTTTGGAATGGTTTATACCACCCATTTATGGTGATTTGGGGGATGGTTTATTATTGTTTTGCCCACATTAATCAAATATACATATGTATCATATGAACTTAATATATAACTTCTGAAGCGATGGACTTGTTGAAATATGTTGAACTCACCAGCAAGTCAAAACGAAGCTGATGGACTTGTGGCCGCCTGCCGATCAAAGGCTTGTCAATGACCAGGACTTTGAAGGTGTTGCCTCCGGGGTTGGCCGGTTCAGAGTGCGACCACCCAAAAAGAAAGAAAACATCCTATGTTTCCAGGATCTTATTTTTGGAGACATAAATGATGTTTACTTGGAGTAAATCCATGTTTCCAGATTTCTCACTTTTCTATCCATGACTTGGAGTTGCGACACACACACACAGACAGCCATTTCCCGTTTGGGGCGCCCCGACTCAGGTCATACATGGAGTCTTTCTGAAGCACCTGGAGGGAAGTACATGGAATGCTGCGCCAAGTGGAGGGTGTTCACTACACCAACCAACATCTTTGGGGGTCTTTCAGAATTGACAGTTCTTCAAACCCAATCTCATTGACTCATCATTTTCCGGATAAATCGCCGTCAATTCCATTCACCTAATTTCTTTTCTATTTCATGAAAATCATGAAACATCAATGTTTCTCGAAGCACATTGGCCCTCCATATGGAGTCAACTCGTTTGCCATGAGGTCTGAATGCTTCCTGGTCCCTGCCGTTCCTCTCATTTGGATGGTAAAGAGCTACCTGTCCACATATTATATATTGCCCGCCCGTGTAAAAAACTTCCCTTTTCAGCTGATACCGCAATAGAATATCATATAATGAACGATGAGCTAAACCCAATAATAAACCATCCCCAATATAGGATTGTTGTTGGGTATACCCCGTTCTTTGGGAGATGTAAAATGACCCCCAAATAGTTGCTATAATGTATAGTTTAAGTTGAGTTGGCCTTCAGTATGACCCAAAAAACTGTGAAATCCCACTCCGGTGCCATGGACAAATTTTCAACACACGAGCACGCGGCCACCGAGTGGCCGCCCGCGCCTCGCAAACACGATGCTCCTGGAAACCCAGCTGGGTTGCAACGCTGTTCTCTTTGATCTCGACCCCCTGAAGCATCGGAAGCTCTGCAGTAGTTGTAGTAGTAGTGGCAACCCCGAATGCTGGAAGAAAAAGCGAGGTAATTATGAAGTAGACACCAGCAGCAAAAGAACGCCCTCAACCACCTGTGCCTTTTTTTTAAACAACCCCATCGACATCATTTGACTGCGCAGAGTTTTGATGAAAACTGGCAGACAACCGGAAGAAACATCAGTTGCTTGAACTGCTCATTGCTTATATCGATATCTTCAGCTATTGCCTATGATAACCTCATCAAAAAATGGTTCAAAAGTCAGCCGGTTTTCAGCCAGTTTTCACCTCACCAACCTCACCTGTACCAATCGCTTGACCTTATCACACAGATTTCACGGAGCCTGGCCCAGGTGGTTCATGAAACATCCTGGCATCGGACTGGCCTCCGGCAGGCTACGCTGGTGATTTGTTTCGGCATGTCATACATGTTGATCGGTAGAGATAATATGAGAATGATGATAGTAGGCCTGTGATAGAGATGATGATGATGATGACGACGACGACGACGACAGAGATGATACATTTTAGTTTAAATCATGGATCATATATATATATATATATATATTTATACGGGAATGATAATGATAATGATAATGATGATGATGATGATGATGATGATGATTTTCATCACTTCAAACAATATGATATACAATGATGAGGATAATGAAGATGAGGATAATGAGAGGACAAGCATGAGAATAAGGACCAACTAGAAAGCAGGAGGGATGAACTTAGCAGAAACATGTCGACCCTTGCACCCTGCACCAGCATTGAGTTTAAGTATATGTCAACCTGGCTACTTGCTGCCTTATCATGTTCTAGCTCGCACATGTCGGTACCCTTTTTTTGAACGTTTACTGGACTGGTTTGTTTGGAAGCTTTTGCCATGCACAAATCGCAGTGGCAAAAAAACAACCTTTTCGTCTTGCCACGGCTAAATCATGGATATGAACATAACTTTCTAGCTGGGCATTATACTCCCCTGTTTCTAGCCAAATATAAGCTACATACCTGCCTACCCAAGGTTTACTCAGTTCAAATGATTTTTATAATGATCTCAGCTATATCACAAGTCCGACCAAAAGCTTCGAGGCCTTGTAACTCGAATCTGGCTGGTTAGTGCGCCCTCCACAACATGTGGTTTGATGGCTGATCATCCGATTTCTTGGGATAGGCAACCACACATTTTTTAACAAGAACCGATTAGATATCAAACGCCCTGTTATACCTCGATAATAATGATAATAATAATAATCATCATCATCAATCATAATTGTCTTTTTTCCCCTGTTAAGACATTGTCAAATTACCATTGCCAGGTGGAGAATGACCTTAAAGGGTAAACCATACTTTTTTGCCCCAGTCTCCCCGACACAACTATGTAAAACAAGATAAAACAAGCAAGCAGCCATAAATTGGACATCAATGGGTCAATGAAAGTCAGGGACATCCCGAGAATTCCCAGGACAATTCCAAGGACATCAATTGATCACCGACCCGTCTACCACAAAATCCTTGATGATTCTCATCAAGGATCATGATTCCATTTCTGTTTCTTGCAGCACAAAAACATCTTGAGATCATTATAAATCAATGGTGAATTCATGTTCTATTCAAACATACTGTAAGGGACCATATCATACCAGGTTTCACCATCGTCTGAAAGCAGGTTTCAACACATTATGCACGTTTCAGGGTTGAGCAGTGTCTAATACCCCTTTTGATTGATATGGCATATGGCATATGGGCCCCCATATTATGCAATATATTGGGGATCGCAGTCAGGCCATGGAGTGGGAAACCCTATCAACCAACCAGTAGAAAGGGACGAACATTTCGGCTTTTGAACACTGATCAAGTAGCAATTTGAGTCCGCAAAAATGATGTTTTTAGTATTTTTTTCAAATAGCTGATGATATGGCCATTCATATAGGGAAAATGAATCACCATGATGGCTTTATAAATCGTTGATGATATATACTGGTCACTTTTTCAACGAGATTTTTGGCCACTTTCTTTTAAAGGCACAGCTTTGATTCAGCTGTGCATGGACTGCGGCTTCAACCGTGCCTGGAGCAAATGGGTCTCTACAAAGGACTGACCGAAATGCTCAGCCTGCAAGGGGGAAGGAAATCCATGGGGCATGTCACATAGGCACCCTGTGGTAAACTAATGCCCATGGTTTTCCCATGTTTTCCCTATCTACATATCGTGGGGATTCCACATCTATGTTGGGTTACAGGAGGGTATATACTATGTATATATAATCACTACCCTTTTACCGGGAGGGGGGACCTACCCACATGTAAGATTCAAGGTGCTTTTGAGGGAGGCTTTGAACATGTAAGCATACATTGTGAAGGTATTCTTAAAACCCGCCCCACAAAAACGAAATCTGGGGGACGTTCAACAACCATACATTTAAGGGGGGGTCACAAAAGATGTATCTTATATTTTGGTACGGTAAAATCATCAAAGGGGTTAGATACGTACACACACATATATATATATACATACATAGATACATGTTCTGGGAATGTCATATATCATATGGGACTGTTAATTACTGTTATATATATATATACTTATGATTGCATTATGACTAGATACCTCTATCATCACTCAATCTCAGTAGTAGTAGTAGTAGTAGTAGTAGTAGTAGTAGTAGTAGTAGTAGTAGTAGTAGTAGTAGTAGTAGTAGTAGTAGTAGTAGTTCAATGCCAGCAGCCGCAGCAGCCAGCGCATGCCCTGACGCGAGAACCGGCAGCGCATGCAGAGTCGTGCGCCAAAAGCGCACTCAAAACCTGAAAAACCAGGGTGAAAACCTTAGTGAGGCACGACCTTAGTGACACCAGGTGAAACCAGGGCACACAGCCCTCAAGAGGAGCCCGCAGCTCCCTGCTGCGAAACCGCATCAGCAACACGACCATACCTATGATCCCAAAGCAAGGCCTGGACACGAGCAATGTAAGGGAGGACAGAGGCAGGATGAGAGCACCAACCAAACCTGCGGGCAACCCCAAGCGACGGCAGGGGAGGACGACAGGAAGCCACGGGAGAGCAAGGACACTCCCAGCAGACATGAAACCAAGAGCCCAGCACAGGACACCAGGGACACCGATCGGGAAAAGGAGGATCGCGACGCGCGTGAAACCAGGCAGGACTGACAGTACCCCCAACCGCGACGGTGCGGGACGCAGCGCAAGACGCAGACATAGACCGGACGGCAGCCCAATCGACAGCACGCAGCTGGGCAGCAGAGACGTGAGCAGCAGTAGAAATCTCGTGACGAGACGTGTGAAGGAACCGATCCCAGCAAAAGAACCTCCAACCTTCCCTGATCAAATGACGCATGCGATCGAGATGAGGACGCGCGTAGCACTCGGCAGAAATGCGAATAGACTCATCGTCAACATGAAACCAGACCCAAGGCGCGGCTTCCTTAAACCGGTGATCTGTAAACCATTTACGCAAAGCAGCCACAGGACTACCACAAATATTAGTCCAAGAAATCTGAAATCGACATCTGAGAATGGCAACAACCCTGAACAGATTGCAAGCGCAAATCGGACTCAAGTGAGAAATTCCACCATGAACCATGCACCTAAGCCAAGTGTTACTGCTGTGTAACACTTTCTGACCCTTTTTGATCAATTTCCACATGGACTCCACATCTTTTTGAACCGGAAGCCGAGCAATCCATCCATAGCTGCAAAGACTGATGGCGAAGATTCTCGAATAAACAGCAACCAAATTGGAACCCAGCCGCAGCCCGGCCAGCACAATCAGTCTTTTTTTGGCTTTGGCTAACCTTCCTTCCTCAGTGGTAGCGTTAGATCGACGGCCACCTCGAGACACTACACCAAGCATGGTAACTTCTTGATGAAACCATTCCGCAGGAATCAAACTTTGAAGCGAAGATTTCTGACGTTTTGATTTCGCAGTCATCTGAATTTTCTGCTGGGACTCCAGCAGCCCCACCTTGGTGCTCCAACTGGCCCAAGCCGACCGGGCCTCCACCAGGGTTTCCGCATCCTTTGTCACGAATGATCTGTCGTCCATGTAAATGGACGATTTCAGGTTCACTTGCAGGCGCTGCTCCACAAACCTTTGCCCAGCAGAAAGCCATAAACAAAAGGTAAGAGGACCAAGACATTCTCCTTGAGGGATAGGCATCCCATGGGTGACCATGGGCACCGGATGCACCGTACCATTCCAGGAGCACCACCTGGTATGTTCTGTCCACATATTAGCCAGAAGATCACAGAACTGACTGCAGAGACCAGCATGCCTGAACATCTGCACACTGCACTCCGGCCGCAAGCAATCGAAACACTTTGTGAAATCTCTGTCTCTCTCCACCGCAATCTATCTGCTTGTCAAACCGTCTACCCATCCTTCTATCTACTTATCGATAGATCATAGATCTGCCTACCTACCTACCTACCTACCTACCTACCTACCTACCTACCTACCTACCTACCTACCTACCTACCTACCTACCTACCTACCTATTCATCTACCCATTTGTCTAATGACACTGTCTGTCTGTTTGTCTATCTATCTATCTATCTATCTATCTATCTATCTATCTATCGATCATTATCGATCTATCTGTGTTATATACATACAGTATCTATTCTGTGAATTGAAAATGCTGAGTCATTGGACAAGGAAGGAACAATTCAACAATTTGACACCACCCGCCAGGTATTTTTCGGAATGACCTGGGACACAGAATTGTCACTCTCTTCCTGTGACTTACTTCTTAGACATTCCATCTGAAACTGGGGGATTCAACCTGAAATGAGCTATCTTAATGGGCAAAACTATGATTGATAAAGCAATCAATCAACCAGGAAATTTATGAAATTCGCAGGTAATTTTCAGACCCAGATCAGTACCCAAAGTGGAATCAGACGCTAGAGAAATAGTGGCGTATCAGTGGCATCTGTACATCCTTCCACGCTAGAGAAACAAAACTACGGACACAGAGCTGCTGAAAAACCACGAGCACTTCGTCAGTTCAACTTTTGGCTGGAGTCACTGAAATTTGCATGGCAACCTGGAATGTCTTCAAACGTTGCTCTTTGGTTATTTATGGTTATTTAATAGGCATGTCCATAACTCTCTGGGACCATGTTCCACGGGAACTTGGGCGCTAAGCAAGGGGCTGCCCTAGGCAGATGCCAGGAGTATGACATAGGACCCCAAAGATGCCATTTATAGGCTTTAAACAATGAAATTTCTGCCCTCGGGACATGGTAGATTCATAGGTTTCTACGGTCAGCAAACAAGGATGATGGTCAAAGAAAAAAATATGGTTTAATCAAAAATCTGAATGCAGAAAAACAAAAAGTGACTTGTAAAGATATTCTGCATTCAGAAATCCAGTTTCAACCATTCAAAACCCGATTTTAACAATGAACTACCTGAACAACCAAGTCGCTGCAATAATTGGAAGACTGGCAAAAGTTACAACTTGGGTTTCTCAAAGTCGCGAATCTGTCAAAAGGCGTTCGGTTCCACTTCGACAAAAGATTGTAATAATGTATTTGACTGTTTTCATGTTTTCCATTTGGCTGTAGAACCATGAGCGGAACCATGAAATGAGAACAAAAAGAAAGAGGCCCTAAAAAAACGCGAACAAGGAGTGACAGAAATTGAAAAATGTTTTTGGTGCATGTTTGTTTCCACAAGTATAGTGGATAGAGTTTGGTTTGGACTAGAAACATATCTTTTGGCGTTCTTTTTTTGCAATCATACATACCGGGGCACTTGATAAAAACCGCAAGGAAAGCTGCCATTTTACCTGAAGTCTTGCAATAGTCACGTGAAAATTGCAGCAATTTTCGCATTCCATACAAAATGATTGCCAGAATTTAGCTTTGTGTGGCCAGAAAGTAGCTTTGAAAACTTCAATTTTAGTTTCAGGCCCCCGTGCATTAATGATTTTCCCATGCTTCGAATTTGATTTTGACCACCTGGAGATTCAAAATCCTGGAAGAATCTGTGAGTTCTCGGTGTTTACCTGCTTTTCTCTGAAAACGATGGATTCTGACGTCAAACACCTGAAACTCCTAAAACTCCTTGTTTTTTTGGAAAGGCAATTGGGTGTCCAGGGTGTTTTTCAAGGTCTGAAGGTTGTGGTGAGCAAAGTGAAAGCTGCCCACGAAAACGCTGGAAATTACCCGCAAAAAACGCGCAAATTTCCGCAAAACTCCCGCAAATATGCGCAAAAACCTGCAAATCCCAAAATGACGGAGAGCTAACATTTTCAGATTCTCAGGGTTTGGGGATGGCCCCACTTGGCAGTGAAATACCTGGAACTCCTAAAGTCACCGGAACGCGGAAGTTCCTGAAATTTTCCAAGAGACTGAATCTCCAGGCAAATGATTTTTTACAAACCAATGGAATACAAACACCATGATGAATTCAGAGATATTCAGGAGATCATTAGGCAAAAATTGCAGTTTCATCAAGTATCATACCATTAAACCGGAAAATGCATTCAATTAAATTCATCAAATGTTTGTTCAAAAACACATTGAAAATTCAAAAATCATACTTTCAGAACACATCCGGAAAAGCACATGACTTCAACCATCAGAACAGAAGGTCAGCAGTCAGGATTTGCAGATTTTCGACCCAATGTTGCTGCCTGTCTCTTACCTAGATGTGACCATGGCT
>BGPT01003828.1:0-19529 GCA_003297045.1 Symbiodinium sp. clade C Y103
GCCATCTCGTCTTCTGCGTAGGTCGGCCATTGCTTCAGCAAAGGTGAACCCTTGGGCTCATAACCTGCGTTGGGGGTCACAGGCTAAGATTCCTCGGGTACCCAGAAAAACACCTGGACCGTCCGGTACCCGTTTCTAAGCTCTGGTTTCTTGAGCCATGTTGCGAGGTCGTCGCAAGTTGAAGTTGGATGCATGATTGCACGATTTGTGCTGTGTCATCCTTGCTGNCTTGAGCCATGTTGCGAGGTCGTCGCAAGTTGAAGTTGGATGCATGATTGCACGATTTGTGCTGTGTCATCCTTGCTGTAGTGGGTCATGCCAATCGCATATAATATAGGGAAATCTACGAACTAAATGGGTGTTTTTAATGGGGAAATGGTGTATAATCTCTGGAGGAATTATGATGACCTCAATCTGACCCTAATCTCAGCCGTAGCCATTTTGGCGCCGAAGGCAAGGCGCACGGTGCTTGACTGGGCCCAGTCTGATTCCTCCTTCGACGAGAAGTTGTGAATCGGCGCCTGGAGTATTGGATGAAGCCAACCAGCGGCAGGAACAGCTACAACATCGTGTCGTCTGGCTACCACCCTGCGGGTGATGGGCCTTGAGGAGCAAACCCACGACGACGCGATCGCTATGGGCTTTCTTGAGGATCAGGTGGTGAACAGAGCGAACGTTACCGACAAAGCAATCCCCCGATAATGTATGATTGCCACCCAAAAAAGCAGTTGCAATGTGGAAAATCAAGATAAACATGGATAAACCTTAAACCTCAAAGCATCATTCTTTCGTTCCTTGTTTAAGCAAACCCATTTTTTTTGTGCCATATGTGATGAGAATTCCTGAGACTTCAAGAAATTTCATGGCCAGTTTACCATGGTTGAGCATGGTCTGTAGAAGATGCTGGGTTTAGTGGCGGGAGATGATCGGGTCATAGGGGATTTCCCAAGAGAATGCCTGTATTGACCACATTTGACTACGATTTCTTCGTGGATGTGACTATCTCCTTTAGGGCATAGCCCGTGTTTTGACCATGGCACATTTTGATTTTCGGGTTCTTCCAATAGCACCAACTTGGGGACACCAAAATCATCCGATTTTTTTTCCTGGATCGTCGGGATGCATCAATCCGTCTTCATGGCGATGACAATACACCCATCGAATGTGTGTGTGTGTGTGGATTGTCATTGTGGGATGGATGACCATACCCAATATACCCCGTTCTGGCCATGGCACATATGACGTAACAGAGTCCAGTTGATCATTTGAGCATCGCACAAAAGCGCACGCTTCAACCAGATGTTTGAGTGCACTGATGTTTTGTTGGTGGCTAAGGATATCTGTTGTTTTCCAGTCTACCTGAGATGTTTTTCCCAATTGCCAGTTGCAAGGCGGTGTCACTGGGGGGCAGCAGATGTGTTGCAGTAAGGGGTTGCCCATGGTGCCAGTGTCCCGTCTTCAGGAACAGCAACAGCGTGAACCAGATGCAATACTTTCGTGCGCCCATGGGGGGCGAAGCGATGTGCTGACGAATGGACCTGGATATGGCAGTTGATGGAAGAAAAAGACACCAAAATGATCTAAACCTGGTTAAACCATGTTACATAAACATAAACCTCCCAACTTCTGGTTTAGTGATATTCGGACCATTTTGGGTTTGTTTACCGCCCATGCAGTCGCCGCCAGATGAAAACTTCATTGCCACAGAGTTTCAGGCCGGACGACTGAAAACAGTTTGGGTTGAGGTGTTGCAGGATCCCTTTCGGATCTATTTGAGGAACGGATTACATCCCGTTAAGGCATGTTAAACTATGATATGTTCAGAAATGTGGAGAATATCATAGCCGCAAGCGTACTCATCCTGAGCATATACTTGCTAAGTTTATTAAAGATCGTATTTGAAAGCGAGGTGAAACCATTCTCCCTGACAAGTTGCTTACTTTGAACATCTTAAACGGATGCGGTGGCTTTAAACTATATAAATGGTATCCTAGTCCGCATCGGTGTTTTGGGCGTGTGTTGGGCATATCCTGACCACCAAGCAGAAACCCAATAAATGATGATTAAAAGCAAAGGTTGTGGTTTTGTTTTTGATATTGTTTATGTTGCAGATTGAGATACAGCTCAAGTGAAAGTGACACTGAAATGATATGAATAGTATTGAACATATTCGTTTGATATTGGTGATTTTTGTTTGTTTCGCATCTTTAGTTGTGTTAGTGTTGCTCAAAAACAATGTTTTTTGTGTTTTCGCGAGATCCCCGAAGAAATCGACTGTGACTCCCTAGGCCATTACGGGTGTCCGTGTGGAGGATGTGGCAGGCAACTTGGAGGCGCGGCTTCGTTTCGCCACGAGGCATCAGGAAAGGTCAGGAAAGACATGAGAAAACGAAGAGAGACCGTGGAAGATGACGTGGATAGACTTAGAGAGACATACCCCCTGGTAAACTAACATAACTATGGAAAATCACCATTTTCTATGGGATAATCAACTATAAATGCCCATGTTCAGTAGCTATGTTAAATTACAAGAGGGTACTGAATTAGATAGACTTCGACAGACTTGGATAGACTTAGAGAGACTTACTAGTAGAGAATATACTTAGATGGGGATGAGTCAAAACCTATGATACGATAATACGTATATCTGGTGGAAATGCAGGGCTGTTCACCAGTGATTTTGATGTTCACTGGGGTACCAGGGTTTTGCTCCATAGCCACATGTTTTTTTTCGTAAAGCAACTCCTCATTGGATAAAGCAACCCGCAGCCCGGTTTTTGGTTTCATCTAATATTCCACAAGAAACCACAATTTACAATAGGTCATTATCTGATATACATGCTGGACTTTCTATTGCCCATCTTTGCAATGGAGGGTGCCAACTTTGTTCTTCTCATTTCTTCTCAGTGTTTTTTTTTCTTTTTCCGGGGGTTGCAGATACAGCTGCAGAAACCCAGGGCAAACAAAATCAGTGGACATCCAGAGTGCAGCCAATTAGGTGAAGAGAATGAACAAGAACAGCTTGATGGATTCTGTTACAGTAGGCAGTTTGGTTCTAGCTAAGATGAAATCCAAAGGTGTTGGCAGGGCGGGCAGCTGCCGTTGAGCATCCAATGCAGCTCTGGAGAAATACAGACAAAGCGCTATGCAGCTAGTAGTGTGGTAAATTCATGTAAACTCAATCATAACCCTCTAATGTAGATGGTTTTAGCATGTTTTACTGTACACTTTTTTTACCACCTGGGTCCTGCAAGTCATCGTGGATAATTTATGGTTTTGGGCTTAGCTCGACGCAGCTGACCATGGAGCTTACCTTGGCCTTTTCAATACGGCTCAATTCTTGAACCCCCAAACAAGAACTGGTTTTCTAGGTACTAAGTAAGAGAGGTTTTCTGGGCATTGACCATGTTTGAGCCATACTCATATTCATTAGTCTATTGATTGGTTATGCACCTAGCTTGGTTGTCTTGTTTTCTTAATTTCATTTAATTTCATTAGATTTTGATAGATTGATTTAGTATGATCCCCCGTGGCCAGAAGGTTTCAAATGATGTCAAGGTTTGAACAAGGAAGCAACAAAATCATGCAAAGTCACTGACAAAGCTTGTTTTGCCATCACATCTAGATCTGGCAGCCAATTTCAACCATGAAACCAGAGTGATTTCACCTCAGGAGAAAGCCTGGCGTCCAATCCAACAATCCGACCTGGGAGGTCCAGAGGAGAGAAATGGTGTTTGGTGCGAGGATCTGGATGAATCTATAATCTATGGGTGAAGAATGCTTCAAAACCGAGTTTTCTGGTATTTAGCCCAGAAAAATTGTGATCAATGATAATCATAGTGGGATATGATAAAGATATATTTGGACATAGTTGGGATAATCTGGAGTCAGATTTATCGACCTCCTGTTGCGACGTGGAAAGCTGGGAATTGGATGCATGGCCGAGCTGTTCAGAATGGTCGATGGCTCGCGGAGTGAAGGAACCAGATCTCTTCAGGTCGGTGACGAAGGAAGAGAAGGCAGACCTCGACAACGCAGGAACTGTACCGCCGACTGTTTATCTTGCAAGACTGTGCGCCAATGATCACGAACATGAGGCCTGGGGTCAAACTGCTTCTGGAGAATGGGCTACTGCTTTGGAAGTTGCTTATCCATGGGATTTGTGCCGTGCAATGGCAGGCAAAGTAGCATTGGAACTCCAAGACCGAGGAGTCACATCTTGGTGTCCGAATTTGTTGAAATTCGACAGCATCCGACCAATGCACCAATCCCCAATAACAGTAGGCCCTTGAGCACTCCTTCCCCGGGGTCAGCCGCGAGTGCAACTGAAAGTGGAAACACTATCACAATTGGTGTACACAGAACGCCGGAACAATTTGTAGAAGCAGCCCTTCAAGTGGGACATCCTACATGTGTCCACTCTTTGTTCCCTAGAGAAATGCGTGATGTTGTAACCCATTGTGTCATGAAGTCACATGAAGAACTGGCCAGAGAACGCACTGCAGAGCTAAGAAGATGGGCCCTCCTGGCCGACGAGCTGAACGAGGCTGACATCAGGAGTGGGCGAAAGGACTTTCCAAGACAATGTAGCTTGGTTTTTGGTTTCACCATGAAGATGCTTTCACATTCGCTTGATTGAAGATGTTGTTTAGGTTGCTTGAAGGTAGTTTGAGCGTTTGAGCTACGTTTGAGAGACAAACGGGCACAGAACAAACGTCACATCAATGGCTGATCAAAGAATATACCTAGTTTACCAACACAAATGTTCAACAGGGCCACTTAGCACGTAGCCTGTAACAAAACAAGACAGACCAACGAACCCGAATGCAGACTCGAAAGACAGTGTGAGATGATGGACCAGATACTCGTACATCAAGTTATTTCTCACAGGGGTTTTCAACCTCTGAAATTTGGATCAAGCGAGGGTACAACCGTGGCTGTTGGGGGATGCCACACTTGCGCTATTGTGATTTCAGCTGGCATTTGTGGTGTGTTTTTGTCCCTAAAAAAAAAGATTGCCATGACTGCTTGTGTTGGATGATTGATATTCCCATTTTTCAGTGGAGGTAGCATCCCAGTAGAGTGTAAACATGTATGATCATCATAGTCCCATTATGTTCCCATCAAACAAAATCCGTTACTTGTTGGTCATGGCTAGTGAACATAATCCAGTTAGCGTGCTGGTTATGGCCCCCCCTTTATCCCCAACTGACTGGATGGGTACTTTAATCATGTTTAATCCTTCAGTTTTTTCCTATACTATAAATGGACAATAACCATAACCAGCAAAGTGTTTTTTTCCTGGACTCCTCAAGATTGACCATTACATAACCTATTATACTTGGAAAATCTTGGGAAATATGGGGAGATACATCAAATAACTTCAAACCATATAATGGGTATATAATCCATGGGATTTCTCCTGATGATGGTATTTTCAGCCCATTACCGTGGTTTTCGGATGTGATTGGAACCCCCTATCATTTTTTCAGGATGGGATTGTATCCCTATGGAATGGGATATATATTGTTATATATCGTTATGTCATATAACATCATTTATAACCATGATTTGTTTCATTATATTTCATGATATAATATCATTGGAATGTAAAGAACATCTCCATTTTTTGCTTCAAAACCTCCAGATTCTCCCTGCTTTCTTCCCAGTTCGGCGAGCACAGGAGCGAGGCGATGTCTTGGTTATTGACCAGCCGGAGGAAGGTGCGTGTCACGGGCTGTCTCAATGGATTCTTTGGGACCTTAAGAGATGATGTTTTGGCCCTAGTTTGATACATGGAACGGATATTCATCTGTGTAATATAGGCACGGTGTATATAAATATATGTGTTTTCCAATGTGTATGTATATATATAATATAATATATTGTCCAATGTGGATGTATATATATATATATGTATATACATACACGAGTAATACTATAAAACTATCTGTAGTCTGTAGTATCTAGCGAAGATTCTATACATGCTAGACATGGATAATTTGTCGTCATGGATAAACATGGAAAATTACGGATGGTTTCGCAAATGATTTCTGTCAATATGTGAATTGGTGGACTCATCCCAAGTATTTCGTCCAGACGCCTCGTCTTGGGACATTGCATTGAAGTTATGCTCGGGGGCAGGTTTTACCCCAAACCTATCGTCTCATCCTTGAGATCATGGACAGGCCCAAACGTGCAGTGCCACCATTGACAGGTTCTACCTGACCCCTACCCTCTGGTAAACTAACATAGCTATTCAAATTGGCCATAGAAATAGTGGATTTTCCCATTAAAAATGGTGAAATTCCATAGCTATGTTAGTTTACCAGAGGGTAAGGGGAAGTGATCCCTTCACAAGTCCCGAGCACCCCGGGTGCTGATTTGATCAGCCAGGCGATGGGACCGTGACATTGCGGGACTCAGAGGATCAGCTGAAGGCGAGGATCTGCATTCAGATTTACCGGCTTCAGCTGATTATAGATACATGTAGATATATTAATACTCATATATCCCGGGGTTATTATAAAATAGTATTATCCATAGTGAGTTTATCCAAGCCTAAGCCGCCCACTATATATATATATATACATATATATATATACATATATATATAGAGAGAGAGAGAAACAAATGTGTATATATATATATATACACACACGTAATATATGATCGTTTCCCAAGAATGTTCCTTTAAAGCGGGATTGATGGGGCTGATTTTTTTTGGGGAATCAAAGCAACAATCACTCGAAATCATGGGAATACACGGGTTTATTAAGCAAGAAGTGGGGTACAAGTAGATCCATCTTTGGCAAAGTCTTGTATCTTTGAGGAATACTTAAATAATGAACAGGAACTGAAGATATAAATTCTAGCCTTGGAGTTGAAGATGAACCCCTTAAATCAGCCAGGTCAGTCAGTAAGCCTGGCTTCGTATCTGAATCTATTGATGTTAATTTCCCGCCAATACGGCACGGGACATGTGAGTTCGGAATGATTCATCCGTCCGCTGTGTGCTGTTAATGTGGATTTGTTCATCCTCCTATAAAAGCAGAGTATTTTCTTGTTTGACGCGCATCTTCGATTGGCCATGTAAAGTACCAGCAAGAATCGGGATATGTGATGATATATTGGAATATCAATTGGCAATCCTGGAATAAACGAGCGGTGACCAAAATTCGTGATGGGTTGGTGGGTTTTATGACCTGCAGGTTTTGTTGGGATTCTTAACCCATCTATATATAGGGAGATACATGTGCAGATCAACCAGTATTTCCACATCTTCGTGACTGCGTTAAAATCCTCTAGAGCGACAGGCTTGGTGTTTGAAGGGCAGTTCTTAGTTGCAGGACACTTGGGAGTGCAGTTCCATGTATACATATATATATATATTTATATATAGCCATATTATACTATTACCAATTATTGTATTTTACCCCAGGTATATCTGGGATAGCCCCAGTTAAACGTCGGGCTTTCCTCTTTGAGCGCTGAAACAGCCCCTCATCTCCGGTGAAACTCCAACCAGGCACTTGTGGCATTGGGCGTCGGGCGACCTGGTCACCTTGTGGCTACATAAATTTCAAATGCAACAAAACTATAGCGTGAAACAGTGAAACTTGGGTACCTTCCCAAAGTTGCACTGTTTACATGTCGTCAAAGGTAAAGATGCTCCATCCAAGCGCAGTCCTTTCAGCAGAAAAAAAATAACATGGACCGTTGACCCATGCTCAATGCTGCCTTGGACACTGGTCTCTCCAGTACACGGCACCGTCTTGGTGGCTTCTTAAGCCGACGGGACGATTTTTCCAGTGGGGCCTGTGAAAAAACCCTGGTGTAATCAGGGCCGGCGCTGATTTTTGTTGATCATCCCATATGTAAAAGTGAGGTAAACATCCCAGAAACGCTAGTCACTTGTTGAGTTGTAGGATGTTCCAAGGATTTTCACCGCTGGGATCCCGGAGGATCCAATTTTGAGGCCAATTTTTACATGGTTTTGGGACGTGATTGGAACCCTCAATCAATATTGGACTCGGATGGGAGTGTGACTAAATCAATACAAAATCATATAAAATCATCACACCTGATCGCTTCTTTGCTCAGGTTCCCCATACCATAATAACCATTCTATTACCCTCTGGTAATCAAACATGGCAACGGAAAATCCACCATTTATAGGGGATATTCCCATTAATACCTCCATTTATAGGGGATTTCCAATTGCCACGTTTGATGACCGGAGGGAGGGTAACCATAATTATATTAACCATCATCAGGGTTTTCACCTGTTTCACCACCAATTCTTCCCCTTGGCTGAAAAAATCCGCCCTGGATCCTGGATCCCCAGGTGGTGGAGAGGCGCTATCAACTCACAGCACAGGTGGGGCTTGAGATCCAGATGTTGATCTTTTCATCCAGAAATAACATGTGAAAATGATGGAACATGTACATTTCAATTTGACGAAAGCTGCAGAAATATGGAATTGAAACTGTAAAAAGATGAAGTGTAATGATATCAAGCATCCTAAGCTGCAAGACCCAACATGGTGATACCGCCTGCAACAAAGAAAGGAATTCAACATAATTCAACCAAAATAGCCTCAAGACGGACAGGGGGATCTAAGTCTAAGCTTCCAAAAATAATGGTAAGAACATGTCATCAGGTATGCCAGGCCGAAATTTTGTCATATCATGACTATCCCTATGAACCAGTGGAAACTTGCGCAACCGCTTACCTAAATTGGAGGGTCAAAGGGTGTCAGCTGTGAGTTGACAGGGAGGCACACACACCCACACCGTTCATTGAGAACATGTCCAGGTGCTCAATCAGTGATACTTTACACCATTTACAGAACCTTTCGAAATCATGGTCTTTCTATTGCCCTTGGCTATATGGGTGTGTCTGAAAATAGGGTACCCCTAAACCCAATGGTTAATGATCATGTTCCCAATTAAATGGCTACGATTGGGGATATACACTATTTTCAGACACACCCACATGGTATCTAAGCCCATCTTCGCATTTGTTCATCAACATCACCAGGAAAAGATGAATGAACAGGGCGAGCACCGTTTCGCCGTGCAGAGCACGTCCAATGAGAGGAGTGCCCGCCCTGGCCGCCGGAAACACCTGGAGGTTGGGCACATGATGGAAGGTGGTGCACCAACTTATAACTTTATTGTAAAACTAAGTATACATCAGGAGGAAGAAAGTGTTTTCCCGCTTAGCGTCTTCAAAACATCATCATCCTCAGCCGCGGATCAATTATCCTCATTGCAATTTCGCGTGGCCCACTGTTCGTTGACTTTGTTCTACTTTCTTCCCCCTTTGTTTGCTTATCCCACGTCCNTCAGCCGCGGATCAATTATCCTCATTGCAATTTCGCGTGGCCCACTGTTCGTTGACTTTGTTCTACTTTCTTCCCCCTTTGTTTGCTTATCCCACGTCCGGTCCGCCAGTCTGGTTCAAGCTGCCATGTTTTCCTATCCTTGTTTTGTGCCTTNTTTCTTCCCCCTTTGTTTGCTTATCCCACGTCCGGTCCGCCAGTCTGGTTCAAGCTGCCATGTTTTCCTATCCTTGTTTTGTGCCTTCTGTCAACGTAGAAGGATGTCCTGTGTTTTTCCAATTCCATTTGTCCAGGGTAATGGCATGTCCTGTGTTTTTCCAGTTCCATTTGTCCCTCCCAGTTCCCTCCAGTTCCCTTCCAATTGCTTTTCCAGTTCCTTTTCCAGTTCCTTTTGCGTTTTTCTCGGGTTTTTCCTTCTATCTTGCTTTTTTGTAAAATAAAATGAAAAGTTCCTCTTTTTTTTCAAAAAGCAGGATTGCAGCAAAAACCCTAGAAAAACGCGGGAAATCCGCAAAAGGAACTGGAAAAGGAACTGGAAGGGAACTGGAAGGGAACTGGGACGGACAAATGTAACTGGAAAAACACAGGACATTCCATTACCCTGGACAAATGGAACTGGAAAACTACGCTATTTTGGCCGTTACGCAAACAGGGAATGGAAACGCGCGACATTTGCAACTAGCACGGAAGCAGAATGTGGAAGAAGATGTGAAAAAATATAGAAAATAATTTCAAATAGACCACTTTACCATCACGAAGTACCAGACATAGCAAGATTGAACGCTTTCAATGCCACGAATAATTTGCAACACGCACCTTCCTCCCAGCCTTCGCAGGACACCATCTGTTCGTGCGATTCTTGCGCGACCAAGCCATTACTGGTACTTTATACCTACNAACACGCACCTTCCTCCCAGCCTTCGCAGGACACCATCTGTTCGTGCGATTCTTGCGCGACCAAGCCATTACTGGTACTTTATACCTACTACTACGACTCTTACTACGACAGACTTTAACTACTACGTCTTCTTCTTCTTGCAACAAACCCCCTTTGCATACCTGTCTGGAGTGTCTATCTTTATTTCTCTTTGTTATTCTTTTGATCAGCGATCCGCCAATGTGCTTCATATGAAACCTGTCAGGCGCGCAGGTAGTCAAGAGGAAAAACTTTTGTCCTGGTCTTGTAGACTCACTATCTACCATAAACCCTGTAGGATATAGGGTTGTACGCTGATTTGTGTTTGTTTTTTTTTCTTTCCTGTGGATGGTAGGGGGTGGCCTCTGTTGTGGAGAGTCTTTCCTCAGACCAATTTTTTAAGCAGGACCTTCCTGAGTTTGATTTGTGGATCGCAAAAGGCAACACCCCTTTTCTACTGTTTCTTGAATCTTACTTAGCACCGTTCAACCATTGATCTTGAATCCTTCGAATGCCAAGATTTCTCAAGAATCCATTGCTGACTTTAGCCAAGATCAAACCCATCACCCAAACAAATTGTCAAGTGGGTAGCTCATGAGCCACTCAGATACTCATTGATAGGTTTGGGTGGTGCTCGATTGTGGCCAAGTCCTTCTACTTAGCACCATTCATCAAGAAGGGAAAAAAAAGCAGGAAAGAAAGGGAAGAAAGATCAAGAAGGAAAGTTCAAGAAGAACGAAGGAAGGACGAAGAAAGACAGGATGAACGGAAAGAAAACAAGAAAGAGAAAGGAAACAAAGGAAGAACGAACGAGGGAATGAAAGACGGAAAGACAGAAAAACAGCAGGATCCTGTGTTATCGAAGTGGACCCCCTCATCACCCAAGCGCCCAACAAAGGAAAACCACCCTGCAGGATGTTTGAGCATTATCTGGGGGCTCGAATAAAATGGTGGATCCCTAAGTCACCATGGGTTTGTATACTCAAATGGCCATCCATGACTTGGATAATTTGGGGGTACCCCCATTTCAGGAAACCTCATGAAACCTCCATATCTGTGTGCTGGGTTGGAATTGTGTACCTCGAGGAGAGTTTTGGCTTTCATCACTGTGTCCATGGCTGCGGGCAATTATCTTACCGACCTTACCTTGTAAACCAAGCATTGCCAAGCATCGAATAAAGTCAGCAATGCACACACGTTCATAATTCCGCAGGCTGGCCACCCCAATGTCTGAAACACACTGGATAGACGATGATGATGATGATGATGATGATGGTGATGGTGATGATGATGATGATGATGATGATGACGATGACGATGATGATGATGATGATGATGATGATGATGATGATGATGATGATGTGCAATATCTTTTGGAGGAGTTCGAGTGCAGGCAAACTGTTTCTCAAAGCACTCTATTGCTTTTAAAGGAACACTGCAACATATGATTCAAGCATATTCAACATTATTCAAGCATTTTTTTCAATAAAGGGAATGTTTGCTGCTCGTATTGAATCATGTATTGTTCATGACTGAAATGCGGCATACACTAAATATGTTTGGCATCTTTTGCATGACTTTACCATTGGTGTAAGCTCCAGGACTTGTACATTCTCACGGCTGGTGCGTACAAACTGTGAACAAAAACATGTTGTTTTGGTGGTAACATATCTATAACTCTAAAACAATATATATATATATAATACTATACAATATATGTCATACACCAATTCTTCATTGGGTAGGGGCATGCTGTGCTCCATCTCCACTTAAACCATCATGGAGTCCTCATTCTGACAGTAATATATGGGGCTTCCAACATGTTTTTTTCAACCACATCACCAGCATTCTGCTCATCCGAAGAGCGATTGGATCCCAAGGAAGTTAGGAAAATGATATCGAACACCGGATGTTGGATTGCCACATTGGACAACCACCATTTCCGTCGGGATCTGATCCCGACCCCCACTCCTGCGCTTGCCAGGACCCACTGGTTCTGTGAGGGATGTGATGCTTGGCCGATATTGGTGCCTCATCAGTTGATTTGACCAGGAAAAATTGAGGATTTGACCAAGAAACCTGGGGAGTTATAGTTGATTTAGGTTAGCTGTGGTATATTTGTTGGTTCTTGTTCACCCCTACGTAGTTTGATATATCTACCATAGACCAATGTTGTTGCATACCTATAGTTATTTGCACCAGCTCGGCTATTGTTTGGAACCCCCAACTTGTATGGTGATATGGGGGTTAACCCTGAACAATTGGGGGGAAAAGGGGTGGTCACTCATAGTAGCTGTCAGTGAGAAAGCTAGGACAGATATGGATTTAAAGCATCAACAATTCAAATTATTTTAATTTTTACAGTATTTTACGGTAAATGATTTCGACCATATTTGTGGAACAAAGGTCATATTCACAACATTGGGAGAATTCATGACAAGGGCCCAAAAAAGGCACCACCTTGGGACATCCAAGGGGAAGTGGCTGGATTCTGCGGGGGCGCAATACAGCACCCAACTCACCAAATCGGTTCCCTGGCGTCGAAATCGGGGCGTCGGGTCGTCCACTTGTAGGTCTTCAAATCCACTGAAAACAGGTGGGGAAAACGTTTGCGATAGCTAAGTTGATGAAAAACTATGGTTTATGACATTTACACCCTCTGTGGGATTCATATTATAAATTATAGATCACCACAAATCATCAAATCGCCACTTTCATGGGTGTATACACCATCCCTAAATATCACTACTGTAAATGGATCTATATGGTAGTTGATAGTTGCTTATGTTATTGGGTTATATAATATATAACAGTTATGAATCCCATATGCGCGAGTTAATGTCACAGCTACAATAATTAGCATTTGGTGTCGTAATGGTGGTTAAACCCAATGGTTATAATCCCATATTATATAGATCACTATAAATGGGTCGTATAAAGCATCCCTGGATATCCCCCTAAATGGTAGGTAGAGTCCCAATATGAAACGCTTATACATAATTGGCTATATAGTTAGATTATATTGGTCAGCAGTTGCAACCACCACGATAAACAGGTATTATTGGTTTTGACCACCATTGTACACTTATAGAACTATAATCATTAATGACACATAGCAGTTATATCCCATGTTATAGTTAATAATGTTGGTAAAACAAAGCCATAAACCATACCGTCTGGTAAACATAAGTTTGCTATTGAAGCCATGGCCATAGAAATAATGGATTTTCCCATAGCAAACTGTTAGTTTACCAGAGGGTAATCCTCTAGTCTCCCCAAGTTCTGGATGGTCAGAAGCTCATATGAGACAGTTCATTCCCATCAAACCCTATGTTTGAAGCCTGGTCACAACTTCATTTATTGTACCCCTAAAACAAAGCCATAAACCATACCCAATGACTCACCATCGCTGGGGATTTAAAGCCCCAGATCGCCAGGCCATCCATCACCACCGTTGCCATCACTTGGATCGTCATCGGGCGCCCGGTCAGGTGACCACCGCGAAGCCCAAAGTCTTTGATCTGGTGACCCCGGGACGCCCGTCGGGGGGAGGTGCTTGTCCCTAACAAAACACACATGAACACATGGGGGAAGCTTGGGATTTTTTGAGATATGACCATGAAAAATCATGGGGATATTGAAACATATCGTTCAGGAATTTGTTTGATGGAGTTGGAGATTTTAATCGGAAAATCCATGGCCCTAGTGCGTCAGATATGATTTGAGAAGGTGTCTTTTTTCCTGAACAACTAACACCAAATACACTCTCAGAAGGCGTTTGGAACTGTAGGAAAATGATTCAAAATGATGATGCACAGATGTGGTTGATGTGGTTGATGTGGTTTCCGAATCCATCCACACCGCACTCAAGACATTCGGGATGACACATTCACAGATTCCTCTGACGCCGCGGTTTCGCCTTCTGTTGAGGTGAGCTGATTTAACTGGAAGGGTTTTAATTCATGGGGATCCGGATGTTCATCATATTGTAGCGTCAAAAACGAGGCTTTGCACAAAATCTGGAGAGTACACCAATAGCGGGGTAGACCACATAGTGAAGGGGAGAGGGAATTCACCGATAAAATTGTGATTTCGCTGATGATCACTGCATATTTTGTTTGGTGAAGGGTAGTCTTAAACTCAGGAGTGCATACCCTCCGATAATCGAACGTGGCAATTGGAAATCCCCTATAGATGGAGTTTTTTAATGGGAAAAAACCCATATAAGTAAATGGTAGATTTTCCATTGCCATGTTTGATTACCAGAGGGTAAAGGTGATTTAATTAAACCAAGAATAAGATGGGGATGTTACCAATCAATAATGGATATTGATGTGATGCAAACCAGCTGGAGAAAAAGTATGAGATTGGCCACGTGAAGGGGCTGGTTGTTGAGGTGAGTTGTTGTTTTTTTCGGCTAAACAAGCGGGGGGCATGTAAGTTGAGCAAAATCTGGCAAAATAAGGACTTTGGGGATCTGTTGATCAATGACAACTCTAAAAGATGAGCTAAATGAGATTTGCCTTGTGACCACGAAACAAGGGAGTTTAAGCGGCAATTTCGCATTTAGGGCACAACTGGTCACTACGACCCCCAAAAGATTTGAATTTGGGGAGGAGGGGAACAGCATTTGCATGAGCACCCTGGTCGACCAAAACGAGTTAGGATTTTTGTTGGAAATCATGTCTAAGACACAATTCAGATGTTACAGACAGCATGAGTACGCCCATCTTTCACAGATGGTATGGTGAACTAAGGTGGAAGGTACCTCTGTCATCCTATGTCCAATTGTGTCCACAACCCTAGGTCGTTCCATGAATTGCTGGTGGGTTAATAAACATATCTCCCGAAATGGACCATCGAATGCTCAAATCCCCATTCAACAACTGCAGGCCTTGCCGCCAGGTGAAAGGTCAGAACTTGGGTTGCCACCTCAAGGTCTCCGCTACCGCCAAGAATTCCTCAAGGTTGGAGGGGTGCTGCGGAATATGGAAGACACACGGCTGGTCTGTGTGTTTTTCTTTTAAGACAAACACGAGGATTGGTTAATGGGTCAATTGAGGCCAGACAGTCAGGCTGTTTAGATGCGTTTAGTACTAGACGTTTGAGAAAGATTGATAAATCGTTTGGCTTTAGAGTCAATGATTTTGGAACTCTAAACCTGGGATAAAGTATCGCATGTTTAGCAGTTAATGATGTTGTGCCTTAAGTAGATGATTCTTTTTAGAAATTTGTCTGGCTTCATGGGTCCTGTTGAATCTTGCCCAGATTGGCCAAATCCTAAAAGAGAACACGAAGGTGAGTAGCTTCGTTAATCTAAGCTGGCCACGGAATGGAAGAACCCTTTCCATATCTCATCACATGTATACAATATATATATATATATCATGTATATAATTGTCATTGTATTATAAATCTTCCCATTCTATCCATGATTCAACAATTTGTTTGTCCCATCCTCCATAGATCCCCATGTAACTTGACCAGGGCGCCTTCCCATCTGCCAGGCGACTGCTCCAGGTCTACTGTCCCATTCGTTCCGTGTTGCAGGTGCACAGCTGTGGTTCTCATTCTCCCAATGGAAAGGGATATGAATTACCTTAATTACCCTCTGGCTATTTGAAATAGCTATGGAAAATGGATGAAAATTGCCCATTTATAGATGATTTATGGATATGTATGGTGATTTACCTATTAAAGATGGGGGTTTTCCATGGCTATGTTAGATTACCCGAGGGTATAATGATTGGAGACTATCCCATGATAATATAAATGCGATCTTGCATTTCATGGGACAGCCTCCAATAATGATGGTTGATGATACTGAAAAACCCTCCAATCTTATTGTTATCGATCAAATGGTGATTTTCCATAGCTCTGGTTATTACATACAGTAGTTATCAATCTTATGATCATGGTTATTACTGAGGCCACGATTGGGAGGTTATTATTAGTCTCATTCTGAGAAGTACTCTCTGGTACTTTAACATAGCTATGGAAACTCATCATTTTAATAGGTAAGTCAATGTAAATCATCTACAATCTGAATTCTGTATCATCCTGTATTGGTATTTTTAGTATACTTATTTGTTTAAACCTATCATCTTCAGGATCTTATCGAAGTATCGAGCTTCAGTCGGATTCAAGTTTCAGAACGCTGGGAATGGCGTCCATGTTCGATTTGATCAAGATGATTAGCAACAGGTTGAATGAGATCCCCAGAAAAGGAAGATGGAACCCAGCCCCAATGCGATGGACATCAAGGCCTCATCTCTGTTGGATGGGCTGAAATCCCCACCACAAAAACCATGAAAAACCACGGTGAGGTGGACCAAATATGACACAGCTTGGACAGGTGGGATTGTCTACTTGCCAAGAACTAGCATTTGAGGAACAATGTTTGAAATTAGAATCAACATCAGTTTTAGCTTTCGGTAATCACACATGGCAAGCTCAGAAATTCCCAATAAATGGAGGTTTTAGATGGTGTTAGTGCTAATGTGAAAAGTGACTTGTATTGGAGATTTTCCACTGCCATATTTGATTGCTGGAGGAGGGTAGCAATTGTTCTTTCACTTAGACACAAACAGGGAAAGATGTTCCACGAATCAAGCCGTGAGAGGAAAACCCCAAAAGGAACCCCAAATAATAACAGACATGGTGTATGATACCCTGTGGGTACCCAAACACCAAAGAACGTTTGGTACCCCTCAAAGACAAGCTCACAGCTCTGGAAAACACCAGCTCTGGAAACTGGCCAATTTTTTTCCCGAAGATGGGGAAGGCATTTGGGTTGTCAAAAAAGGAGGCTTCCTCGAACCCAGAAAATCTGTGTTTATTTTCCCCCTATGTGCTTGTGATTTTCTGCAGGATCGGGGATAAATCCCAAATATTGGCTAAAATATTGGACATCCAAAAGCTGATCATCACTCTCCCCATTCAACTTGCCACAAGGTGGAGGAAAACTGGTCTGCGACTAGTTCGACGATACCTTTTTTCTGTGTCCTGGGGATCCTTGTCATCTCCTTTTCGGTTCCCTTGGGATTCCCCTGCAGAAATCAAATGTGGCTGGGAAATCCCTGAACTAAACGGGGGCTGTTCCAGCAAGCCATGTTTGATTACCGGAGGGTACCCAATCAGATCTTGCTTATTCTACCCTTTGGTCATTTAACATAGCTATGGAAAATTGCCATGTATAGATGATTTACCATATTTTTTGAATTGATGATGTTAAATCGTCAACTATGTTAAATTACCAGAGGGTTTTTCAGAATTAGAAGGCATAGTTACAGTATGTTACAGTGTAGGAGGTCATTATCCCATTATATCCCATTATGATATATTGTAATATGCATCCCATTTATCTCCATTACAAGGTGATGCCCCGTAAATAGCTAAGTTGGTACAAATCACATCAAAATAGCTCCAATTTCACGTTTGGGTTTATGGTAGATATCTCGAACTAGTTACTATAGTCATCCATGATCCAACTAACATCACTGCAGGGGGCACCACCTTGTAGCAGATTGCTATGATTATTATTATTATTATTATTATTATTGTCATTATTACTCTTATTTTTATTACTGCTATAAACATCCGATTATATAAAATTACATAAATATCCGATTAGATAGATATCCCTTGAAATATTATCCATGAAATTGGCATTCGAATCTCCCTTTCCACTGGACCACATCCTGCTGGATCCGAACCGCGACCAGGTCTCGGAGTATGCTGCTGGCGTCTCTTCGGATCGTTTGAAGGTGCCGAGGATGGGACCCTGAAGAAACCCTGGTTGATGTGGAGGTTTCCTAAGTCATAGGGGTACCCCCAAAACATCCATTTTTGTTTGGGATTTTCCATGAAATAAACCATCCATTTTGGGTACCCCCAATTTAGGAAACCCCCATGTTGATGTTTTGGAAGTTGTTCTTTATATGTTTTAGAGAAGAAATGTTTGAATATAGCTTTAGGTAAAAAAAAACATCACCAACAATGGAAAATAGAGTTGGATGTTGAAACCAAGCTCTTTGATGTTGATATTCTATTATATTGTCTATGGCCTCGTTTCCACTTGTTTTTTTCCCCAATAGGAAACTACCAGTGTCCATTTAAAACATTTAAGCGGACAGTACAATGAGCCTACTGGCCGACATCACGGTAAACCATGAGTAATCCCATTATGTCAGGTTGGGAATATTGAACAAGGTCCTGCGGATGATCAAGTGGGCAGGGGGAAATCCCATCATCCCAAAGTTACCGATTCGCAAATCTGATTGGTTGTTGGTCAATATGTGCAAAAAGATTTTGATGATACCTATATACACATACTATCACATACTTATAACTTATAACATCTTATAACTATATTTATAGCTAATATATATATATATATGATACCTTAATGGTAGTGGTTAAGATAGCTTAACCCCAGTTGTCTACTATTGCTATCTTTCCATGGCGGATCAACCGGTGCTTCACCTCGCCTAAGTGAGGCCTTTGTGCGCGTGATTCGCGCGGATGATGAGGCCCGGGGTTTTTGTGGCGTGGCGAAGTACCCAGGAAGCGGATCCGGAACTTGGTTCACCCCAATTACAACTGAAATATACTGGGTACAAGCATGGTTATTACCTCCAATTTCAGGTTTGGGTTTATGGTAGATATATCGAACTAGATACTATGGTTTATAGACCAACTTCTAACTGGGGGGGTACCACCTTGTAGTTTGTTGGACATTTATGGATATGTCTGGCAAATCATATGGGTATCAGCAGGCTCATCCCAGTTGCAAGTGAAATAGGCCTACTTGCCCTGCTGAATTTGCCGGGGTGAACTAACTCACTTACAATTTCTGAGATGAGCCACAGAGTACAACCATAAGGATGTTGTAAGGGGGCACCAACTTGTAAGGGGCACTTGTGGCACTTTAGCCGATTCAACTCGATACTGCCCTCGTATAGAAGAAATGATCATTCCGTTTCAGTTCACGTGACATTGTTCCCCAGTTCGAGAACATTAGTTGGAGATTTCCTTCTTGAGTTTGGACCCATGTGTGTTGTGAAGATCACGATGGTTGCGATCAAAAGTCGATTGTGTTGTCCCATTTTTGTGTTGTCCAGCTGGCCTCTCAACAAGCACAGAAGCACAGTCTTTACAATTACCACAAGTGTGAATCTGTCCACTGAAGTGTGTGACATACCACGTCTTTCCCGCTGCCCTGGTCCAAACCCCCTAAAACTTAGGGCCCTTGAGCTGTGGTTGCA
>BGPT01003828.1:25965-45670 GCA_003297045.1 Symbiodinium sp. clade C Y103
AACTCCCTCACACACAACTCTCTCACACAACTCTTTCACAAACATCCCTTTCACACACCACTTTGTCACACACAACTCTTTCACACGCAATTCTTTCATTTGCTGCGGTACCTATTGGAAGAAGTTGACATGTGGGGTTATCCGGTCCTATAATTNACCACTTTGTCACACACAACTCTTTCACACGCAATTCTTTCATTTGCTGCGGTACCTATTGGAAGAAGTTGACATGTGGGGTTATCCGGTCCTATAATTTCACCATCGGGTTGACATACCGAAAGTGAGCTATTTCGGTGGGTCCTTCTGGACCTTCAAAGTTCAAATGACTTCAGCCATCACACCCCAAAAACTACACTTTTTCAGACGACTGACTGACTTCAATCTGGCACTGTGCGCCCGGCAAACTTTAGAGGTACCCTCAAAAGGTGATGGCTGTTATGACAGTAATATTCAGGAATAATGCAAACTCCCAGTTGATGATCCACTTGGTAAGTTCCAAAACTATGATTATAGTGTCTCCAACTACAGGTCAATATCTACGTGGGGCTTTACCGGTTTATCAAAACATCCAGTATGCAACTTCGAGAAAAAGTAAAACTATGCACCTACACTATACAATTATCATACTGTACATCATGGAGTTCACCACGCCAGTTCAAACATCATCAAACATCCATTTCTGTAAAAGGCCTAGATGCGTGGCTTTACATAAATTTCAGCAAAAGGAGCACACCAATTTCTCTTTTCACTTTGCTACCCTCCGGCAATCAAACATGGCCGGAAAATCCACTGTTTAGTTCGATGATTTTTCCAGCTATGAGCCTCCATTTGATATAGTTGATTATTAGCTCTCATAAATCAATTAATTACACATCCCATTACATGACCATTTTTGATGGTTAAATCATGTTAGATCACCATTTTCCTATGGATTTCCCAGCCACTCGAATCCGCCCAGGGGCGCTTTCACAGAAGTGGGTCTGAATCTCAAATCCCAGGCCCCGCAAGGCTTTCAGCAGCTCCAGCAACGCTTCCCCCAAGCGCTGCGCGCCGTTGCCGCCGGTGCCGCCGTTGCCGCCCTGCAGCGCTTCCGCCATGAGCCCTGCATAGCTTTCCAAGCCCGGGGTCTGGGCAGCCTGGGCCTGGGAAGTGGATGGGCCATAGGATCCCAGGTGAGAGGAGGCCACACCTAGAGGTGGGTCCGAAATGTTTAACAATACAAGATAGCCATGTATATATATATATATGTATATATATAGCCTATGACAATTTATTAATGTATATAAAAATGACGTGAAAAAAAGAAAAGCTAGAGATGTCCCATAAAATCATGATGTGTAGTGTTTGAAGTGGGTTGCAACATGGAACTATGGTCCTTAGGTCCTATGGCTATTAAGCATGTACCCAGCGGGAATGCACATTCAGCCAGGAATGAATCACTTGGAAACCTGTAGTTGCCCAAGTCAACTGACTTTGCCACTTAGATTGCTTGAAAAATCCTGGTGACATCATGGTTTTTACCCGTTCCAAGGTGTGATTCGATCATGTTGGAAATGCTTATTCCTCTGGTAATGTAACCCAGCGAACTGGACAATCACGGTTGTTCAGAGCTAAATCATCATTCATCCCGTTGTCCAGAGCTAAATCATCATCATCTAAACATTTGCCATTTTCCATGAATAATCATCATTCATCATCCTCAGTCATCATTGATCACTATTAATTATCTACCAATTGGCCATCTACCCTCTGGTAAACTAACATAACTATGGAAAATCACAATTTTTAATGGAAAAATCCACTATAAATGGCCATTTTCAATAGCTATGTTAGTTTACCAGAAGGTATACCATAGCTATGTATCGAACACCCCGGACATGAGATGCCCAGCTCAAACCGGGATCATCTCCGGACACCGGTCCGGTCCTGGATCTTCTCCAGCAAGGCCTTCATGTTGTGATCCAGGCCGTGTCTCGCCATGTGATTGATCTTATCCACCTTCAGGGTCTGCGCAAATGTCAATGTGTTGATTGTTGGGAAAGCCATGCATAAACCATCAATCTACTAGGTATAAATATAAACCATCAAAATATGGGTGGATGATTGTTGCTTTTCGCGCATGAATCACATGGCGAGGCCATGAAAACACGGGGCCCAAGATGTGGCCTACTGGTGCCCAAATTCACGAACCACGTCATCCGGTGATGATGACTATATACCGTGCGTGCTTCCACAAAATGGAAGATGTTTGGAGAACATGTAGGTATATACATGGTTCCCAACATCCATCCATGTGATCTGGGTACATGGCCTAGCTTAGACACCCTGCCTGTTCTTGAGCTGGTTACGCCAAAAAAACAACTCCATTTACAGCAATTGAGATTAGTTGGCACTAAACTTTCCACTTGGCGTACCTAGCTTCGATGCTCCAAACACAATATAGTTGTTGGTTAAACCATGTTCAACCGCGTGAAAAATCATGCTCGACCCCCACAACCACCGGCGTCTCACGACGTCTCCATGGTCTCCACCTTCCGCGCCACGCGCTGCGTCACCAAGGGCAGCCACTGCACCGCCAACGAGGCGAACATGGCGGGGGTGAGCAGTTCAGCCTCGCGCAGCATGTGCAGCGCGATCAGCAGGCGACGGGGACCACCACCGTTGCCACCGGGACCCCAGGCCCCGGGGCCGTAGGCGGCCTGGCCCCCGGGAAAGGACTTCAGGTTTTTTGGTGTTTTTTGGGCCATGGGTTGGTTATAATAAGTTTTGAGATGACCTGTGTTAGTTTTCTGGGCGCGCAGGTGGGTGGAGCATGACATAGTTGGGCAGAAAGACATGGAGAGGAGAAACATGAGGAGTTGACACACAGCTTCCACCAAATATTTGGATTATCAGTGGCCTATTAGCTTCTGGATATGAATGAATCAAATCACCAGTCCCTTCTGCCGTGGTGGTGATTCAAGATGGAGGGCTGATCCTAGATAATTACCTTGTCAAACGCTCAATGCTGCGCTGGGGAGTATAGTGCTATTGTCCTCCTCCATTTATGGCAAGACATCCTCTGGCTAGCATAGGCTTAACTAGTAGTATATCAACGATCCATTTGGAGCAAGAAATCGGCCCAATAAACTGCATCTTCATCTCCCAAGTCTTGCCTCGCCCAGCTCATCCTTTTCATTTTCCAGACCAGGAGGGGGTCCTGTGGGTGGAACATCTTCCTTTGGTGCTGATGTTGGTTTGGCCTCTGGGGTTTGTTGAGGTTCTTGCGAGGCTTCGGGCTCTCTGGACTTAAGCCGCAACTTCAACAATCGTTTGTTGCTCTGCAAGTTCATGAAATCATCAAAGGTGGCTTGGGCCAGAGTGCACCAATCTCCCTCATCATCCGCATATTTCAGCGGACAAGTGCCACCTTTTGCCAGAAACAGCGCAACATCTGGACAGCAGTCGGCCACAAGTTTGACCACTGAGGTATAGCTGGCTTCTTCTTGCAGTGTCAGCCTGTAGATCCTTGAACTTTGGAGAAAGAATCCAACCCTGGCGACGTGCCAAAAAAATCAGTGGCAGCTTTACCCCTGTAAAACAATTCAAATCACCATTCCGAAACATTGAAACCAAGATAAACCAAGCGAAAAATGGAACAAAAAGACTTTTCTCCTCAGAATCCCGCCTAGCCGCTGCACCCATTTCGGGGAAAAAAACACATCATGAGCATCATGAGTATTCAGCCACCCCCCTTATTTCAGGTGACCCCATAATAGATGCCTATTTAAGGCCCTTATTGATCTTTATTGGGGCTGGTGCTTCATAAAACCTTCACCGAGGCCAGGGTTCTCACCATTCTCACACTGGACCTTCACAGTCGCCATGACAGGTCAACGCCTTGAGCCTGGACTGTCTTTCCTGTGGTGCTTCCAGGTATGGCTACCCATGGGGTGGCGCTGGCATGTGTTTGTGGCCACAATGCATAAACCATGCGGGCAAACCCCTCAGGTCATCATCACACTCCCATGACATATCCATGAAACTAGGACATCTCAGGCATCTGCATCAAACACACCTATTTTTCACGTCTCCCCCGCTGGCCGCCTGCCGCACTGTGTTGCGCTCCTTCTTCCGCATGCGATCCTCCGTGCCCAGGGCAGACCAGGCCCGTTCGCACTCGCGCCTGACGGACCAGTAGCCCTCCCCTTCCCTGCCTAAATTCTTACAGATTGAAGCCCAAAGATGGGGATGGTACATGATTTTCCTAGATGTGGAAAAAACGTGGGCCCTAAAGATGCATTGCTATTTTGGGGGTCCCATGATAGTCCATGTTGGATTGTTGGGGGTCTGGGTGGGTCATAGAATTGGCGATGGGTGGTCAGTCTCAATTTTTTCCCCAACCATCCACAGATTGTGAATGTCAGGACATCCAAAAACTGAGGAAACATCCGAGCAAAAGAAACTGACAACCAAGGGGACCCTTGCTCCCTTTCAGAAAAATGATCTGCAGAGATTTGTGGGGTGATGCAGAGTCGAGTACCTTTTTGGACTGATGCAAGGGTTGGGTCTTGAGCCCTGAAACCTGCAAGGTTGGGATCCGATTCAATTTACCCATGCCCAGGGTAAGTAACTTGGTCCTCCTTGTTCTTGGATGGTCCTGGTGAAATTTGCCTTTCAAATGCTTGGATTCCTTTCTTGTCAAAGGGGATGCAACCCCTCTATATTTTGTGTTAAACATCAGTCGGTGGAAAGGGACTTCTAGCCACTTTCCCTACAACTTCTCTTAAAGTATCCACATCATATTGGATAATTATATGATATACATCTTCATAACCGTCATTACCCCCAAGCAACTCCGTTGCTACCGTGGGCTTTCCGGGTGCCCCAAGGGGCCCAGCTCAGCGCCTCAGGCACTCTTTGTCAGCCCTCTCTAGGACGGCGATGTCCTTCTGGGCTGCAGGTGTGTGACCCACGAACCAGTCGACCACCTGGTTCAACCGCGCTTCGCCATGCTGAGCCCGAAGAAACAAAGGGTCAAAAGGTGGTGCCCACTGCAACAACTAGGATTTATCATATAAATAGATGGAATTATGTGTATATATATATATAATATAAATAAATGTGCATCTATTCATCTATAATAAGCGTTTTTTTGTATCTGGCACTAAGTAATGGGGGTTATAGAGCAAGTTACAACTGGGGGGGGCACCAGTCTGAGAAACAGAATTGGTTTATATCATGATGATCTTTATGTCGACATCTGTGGAACACGCACACACACACACACATATATATATATATACCTAGCTTGTATCTTGTTGTATCAGCATTTTTTTTCCGTAGACACTGCCGAGCGTTTCACCCACCTCAGAAGTTTCTGTGGTGAATCGCATGATGCAGATTTGTGACAAAATGGGATGCTGCCCCACCATAAATATTGTGCCATTGCTGTGTAAGATACATCCGGAAAAAAACACAAACAATTCTGAGTTCGGCTGTTTTGGATACTTGCCCCAATCCTGACCATCAGTTCAGTGACGTTGAAGTCATTGCTCTTTCATCCAGATATATCCCATTATACCGCTATTTTCGTTGGTTCCACTGGGTTGAATCTCCATTTCTGATGGTTATACCCATTGCATCTCCATGATCCCTATTGTTGATTGTTAAATCTCATCAAACCCCATTCAACCTCATTAAATCGTTACTTCCCCCATTATATAATTTACCACTAGTTTATCTCCACTTCCGCATTATAATTGTACCCTATTGATATTCCATCATATGCCACACAACCACCATTTTAGTTGATGAATGTTGATGAAATAACCACATTCTTGGCGAAACAACCTCCTTTCGCGACACTGTTCATCAAGGTACCTGGGAGAGAACATGTTGACGCTCTTCCAGGTGTAGTTGTCCCAAGAGGTCTTCCAATTTTTCGTGCACATCCTCAGTCCATGCAACTTGGGTGGGAATCTGGTGGGATATGATAGGGGCCATTCCCTCGGGATCTGATGGGATAGTAAGTCATGCAACCAACAATGTGAATTTCATGTGGTATCAAATTGCACAAAATATTATGTGATGTTTGGTATTGTGGGGTGCTGTGAGGTAGTGTGGAATACTCTTCGGATTTATGTGGAAATATGATTCATTCGCTATTATTAGCAATACTATGGGAAATATGATGAGAATATAGGAATCATATTGAACATGTTTGAATTATTCTTGAATACTATGAGGCATCTATGAGGATATGGTGAGATACGATTGGTGCGTTGTGGGATATTCTGTACTATACATTGCTATACAGAGAATGGGATACTACCGTAGATGGACGAAATATTCAAACCCATTCTATCCGATACCACCCCTTCGCCCCAAAGTTCAATATTAATGTAACCTGAAATGCGTTAGCCCCAATGGACGAAAGAAATCAACCCCCCAACATCATTTTTGTTAACAGGCGCGCTGAAACATTGAGATTTGGGGGTGCGGGGGTTCAGCATTGTGTACGTTGCAGGGTTAGACTATTTTTGGGAATATGGGATGTTATGGGGATATATGGGGATGTGATGGGGGGGATACCATGGGTATATCCTGGCTATGGATATAGTGCGGACATAACTGATATAACCAACAATATGATTTGGGGGTATGAACATAGATTAAAGTAGGGTTTAGCCCCAACTAAAGTCCCAATTTATGGCCCGTGCATGTTGGAGACCACATGATAAAGACGGAAACCATGGCAATGGAGGCATCATGGGTCAGGTTGCGGGATTGACTTCCAAAAAAAACTGGGCCATAACCAACATAAGTTGACCTCCGCAATCTAAGCACCAAGGCCCTGGCCTGTCTTGGTCAACCCAACAAAAGCTATCATCCCCAAAATCACTATAATATATAACTGAGAGGCAGGCATCATCCCCAAGTGGTAGGTTTTGGGCTTCTCACATGATGTAAATTGCAATTTGATCGCTTGTTGGGTATGCCCCATTTTTGGACAAACCTACCATGGCATATTTCTGCACCATTCATGCCATCAGCCCAGCCCCAGAGATCGTCACTTGGACTCACGGCCAATCTGAGTCTCCCCTGCCCACAAGATATTGTTTTAGAGTCCGTCGATATATATTAATTATATATACCCATTTTGAGTAAGAAAATGAAAGTACTTACTAATCCTAGGTTTACTCAGGAATTTCCGGTATAGTTTTACTAAGGAGTTTCAAAAGAAAGCATCTTTGACCACCAGGTATGAACCCCGGCTTCCCACGACCCCAGAAATCAACGCAATCTGCGATCCCCGCGTGAAAGGTCTCGGGTGGCGGAGCCTCATCAGCTTCCACTGGCTCGAGGTTTACCAAGCGACTCACCTTGGAACAGAAGATGCTGCCACTACATACATATTTTTACTTCCTTAAACTTTAACTAGGGGAATAGGGATCCCGAAAAAGATTGTATAGTATAGCAAGTGTAGTACGGATGATATGTATAGTACAAATGATATTTATGATTTCCTACATAATTGTCAGGTTGCCTACGTTGGGGGTGCTACACCCCAAAACCATCACATATTAAACTATTTCCGTATCGAAACTCATGGGTTTTTAGGGCACCCGCAATTTTGGGAAATGCAGCGATGGGCGATTTCCATTGCCATTTTGGATTCAATGAGGGGCCTTCTCTTTTCTGATTGTCGTTGATGTTTGTTATCTATCAACAGTTCGGAATGGCTGTGGTTTCTCTCAAAATTTAGGAACCCATTAACCTACATGATCCCCAAATCGAGCATCTCCAATCAGATCAATAAGGGCATTTCGAGCTGGCTTCTTTGCTGTCATCTCTGGTGTCAAAAAAACGTGGGTACAACAGCAATCGGATGCACTGTGTCAGTTGAATGCACAAGACATTCTTATACAATCCATGAGTCCCAGAATGTAGTAACCCAATAATGAACATTAATAAACCATCCCCAAAAACCACCGTAAATGGATGTAAATGGGTGGTGTAAACTCTCCCCAAATGGTAGCTGTATTATTGTTGGGTTGCCCACATCATTACCCACTTCAGCAAAGTGAAGGCTTGCTGAGAATCGGAAGGAGGGCTCCTTGCATTGCCTGACCTTGACTGGGGGTGCCACTCTTCGGGTCACCTTTTTCTGGAGGCGTTGCTTTGCGCGAGGGTCCTGGGCCCAATTCTTCTTGGGGGTTCTCAACATGGGGGATCCCCAAAACCATAGGTTTCAATATTTAAATGATTTTAAATGGTCGAATTTTGGATGGTTTGGGGGTATCCCCATTGTAGGAAACCCCCGTATCAATTTTCGCAACTTCATGTTGCTGTCTAACCTTCCAGTACTGATCTTGTCATGACGTGTGCGTCTACAGAGCAGGTGCTATACCTGATACCTTGCACGGTGAAACCCCTGATGAGCAAAGATGCCGAATCAATCTGGGAAACTTAAAACATCCAAGAAATGTCAATCCTGATTTGTCCGATTTGAACTTGGTGTTTTCATGCATGTAGCCCCCGGAAAACGATGTTACTGCAGTATAGGCCACAAGTGTTGAGTTCCATCTTGAATCTACATGAATTTCATGGTGCCATACTTTATTGAATTATAGAATGCAATCAGAATTAAGTAAAATTATATAGATGAATCTTAGGGTGGCAGATTCCTGGCAGATTTCAAATCTGCCAAGCTATCTTGGGTCTCTGTGATCAGAATGCTTTTATGTCCTCCTCGGACTCCAGCTGTTGCAAGAGGCCACCAATGCCTAGGTATGACGCTACACAAACGAGTTGCAGCAGCATCCATTGGGATTGGAATATTGGAACTCCTTAGTGGATGGTTTGCATATATATATATATTTATATATATGGTTATATATGCATATTTATATGTTATATCGCAATATTCACTAAAAGACGGAATGTTGGAAATTGTGGAACTCCTTATTCAGAAACCGTCACTCAAGATATGAAGAGCCAGCAGTGTTTGCGTGTTCAGACATGTTTGGTTTTTGGTGGCCAGCAGGATGTCAACGAGACTGCAATAGCATAGAAGGAAACACCATTTCAAACAAAATCAAACTACACAATACGTTTGGTCCCTATGCATGTGTGTTCGTACAGTGAGTGCACATGCCTTTCTACAAATACACATCCATCTTGCATATGATATGATATGTCATATACGCAAGTCTGTATACCTGTATACAACTGATACCTCCCCTGTGCAGTTCTCGTGGGGAACCCCGACGTTCTTTGACTTGATCCAGTTCATCTTTGTACCTCAGCAGGGAGCTGCCTGGTTTGCTGTAGGGTTTGATCCTCCCAATGGCGCCTCAATGTCTCCGTGCCGGAGGCGGGCATGGTGAAACTGCCGCATCTGACGATGGGCTTTGAGCAAACAGTGGCAAGGACGGTGCAGAAAAATGGCTGCAAGGCATGCCCCATCAGCTTTCAGCATCACCAAGGAAAAGAAAAAAACAAAAAAAGGGTAGGTACTGATAGGATGTATTGTCACCGACCGAAGTCTGGAAATGGCTACATCCAGTAAGTTCAAGATTACTTTCTTTGAGTGATCCCCACCCTGACACGTGATTCTGTTTCTGATAGTTTCTGATATACCATCTGGAAGTATATATTGGATAATTTTGTTCTGACATTCTATCTGACATTCTTTCCGGCATATGCTCTGACATTCTTTCTGGCATCTAGTCTGACATACTTTCTGGCATGTATGCTGACATTCTATCTGGCCCACTCAGATCTGGCGCTCGCGGTTGAGGTCCCGCAGTGCCCACTGACATCTGGCTCTCGCAGTTGGGGTCCGGCAGTGCTGACTGAGATCTGGCGCTCACGGTTGAGGTCCGGCAGTGCCCACTGAGATCTGGCGCTCGCGGTGGACAAGGCGGAGGAGGAGGAGGAGGCGGCGGGATGCAGCTCTGACACAAGCTAAAGACCCTCACCTGGCAGGTCTGCTGAAATCTGCAACCAGCCAAGAATGCAACCTTTATGAAATTTCATCCTGGTGCAGTTAAAACTTCTATGATTGGTGTTCTGATAAAGGTCCATCTTAGACTCCTAGACACTGGAGATTTTCATAATTCATCTTGCACTGCAAAGGGACCAACTGACCTTCCTTGTCATGGCCACCTTCGCCAAGGTCTCAGCACCTTTTTCCGTGGAGAGCTACGACTTAAACCAGGGCACCGGACAGATGCCAGGTCGAATCTCAAAGATTCCACCGGAAAAGACATGGGAAAGCTATGACCATCACATGTCGGACTGCAGCGCACATTCTATCCACCCCTGCTTTCCGCTCAATTGAGCTAAGCATCGTGAATGTGGCAGCATGAAAATTGAGCAAACAAAAACAAATGGCCGAATCAAACTGTAGACTACAAGCATCCTCGCGTAGGCTCCCAGCTCAGCATAGACCACAAGGTCACATCCTGATTTGTTCTGAACTTCGACTTCAGAGCTCATGTTCCTTCACCACCTCCTTCAATGGCTTGCCATCAACAGTGACACCACGCTTGCCCAAGCCCAAGTGGTTGCGGGCACCGCAAACCACCGGTAAACCACCCTCTGTGTCTGTCAAGATGAGATGCATGGAGTACTTGAGACTGTCCTGGCTATGCAAGAATTGTCAGCTATTGTTGACAGGTTTTCTTGCACAATACTGCGGAGCTTTCACGTTTGGAACTTAAACGAACCCATGCATACAGTACAATGCGTATACATGTGATACATGTGAGTATATGACGTCAGGCATTAACATATTTGACTATGTATATCGATCTATCTGTCTATCTATCTATCTACCTATCTATCTATCTATCTAATCTATCTATCTATCTACCTATCTATCTATCTATCTATCCATCCACCCATCCATCTATCTAGTCTGATCTAATCTATATAATCTAATCTAATCTAATCTAATCTAATCTATTTAACCTATCTAATCTAATCTCATCTCATCTCATCTCATCTCATCTCATCTATCTATTCCTATCCATTCCTATCTATTCCTTTCTATTCCTATCTATTCCTATCTATTCCTATCTATTCCTATCTATTCCTATCTATTCCTATCTATTCCTATCTACTCCTATCTATTCCTATCTATTCCTATCTATTCCTATCTATTCCTATCTATTCCTATCTATTCCTATCTATTCCTATCTATTCCTATCTATTCCTATCAATTCCTATCTATTCCTATCTATTCTTATCTATTCCTATCTGTTCCTATCTGTTCCTATCTATCTATCCATCTATCTATATCTATCTATTGGCAGGTAAATCTAATCCGTATGATATGTAAATCTGGGGTGTGCTTGACCAATCCCAAGAGTACGATGGACAAGCGAAGTTTTCTTCGCATCCAGCAAGAACATGTATGATCTAGACATGATTCGAGTGCATATGTACTTGGCTTCATCTCCCTCCTCTGTTTGAATGTCATCTGCCTGGTCAACTCACAATTCACCACCAGTTCGCTCCTCCCATCTGAATGCCCACGATTTAAAGAAAAACAATGAGGAACCGGGGGGGACGCCTCAAAATTGCAACAGTTCCAACCCCAACTATATATAGACAACACAAATGATGGGTGTGTCTGAAAATAGGGGATATCAGAAAAGAAATAACATGGACATGTTCAATAACATTGCCATTTTAATGTGGAAATGGCGATGAAGTAATGGAAAAAAGGGGTGCCTTAGTTCAAATACGTCCTTACCCCATGATGTTCCACGCGCCAAGAGTCTGGAAAGTTGGCATCCAAATGTGCATAGACCGTGTCACGAGTGATGGCTGGCCACGGAGTACCCGAACCCTGGCGCGTAGGATCAGAGTGGCCTAAACCAACCTGGACTTGATGGTTCTTTTTCCTCTGGGCTGAACAAGGGTGCTTGGATGATTTCCTCTAATCGTTGAGATCCAATGAGGTTGCCATAATTTGACATGTCGAGATAAGATGATCAGATCTGCTTGAAGAAAATGGGGCTGGCAATTTGGCCATGTACCTTTGATCCTTTTTGGCAGTTCCAATGTCCACTATTCTGCCAACCGCATGAAGTCCGCCATTCAAAGTCCCAATGCTCCATACATGGCACATTTACATATGCAATATGTTCCAACATATTCCTTCAGTTATTGTCATTTGAAAGTGATTCCTGCAAATCACCCTGTGTTTTGTAGGTAGATCGTGGTAAATCTACTGCATATGGCCAAACATGGATCTGGCTTGAACAAAAACTCCCGCTGAAATCAACTGAATTCGAGCGGCTTCCCCATATCATGGTTTCCAAAACGTCACGTACCCCCAGTCATCATCCAGCCGTCATGGATGACAAGGACTTGGTATCAAAACCCATGGTGGCTTGGGGATCGCCCACCTACAACAAGTAGTTGATAACGCTAGTTAGGTATCAAGTCCCTCATGGGATAACTGGTTATTCCATCTATAAATGGCTTCGAACAGCTTAGAACTACCTACTGGTGCTTAGTAGGGAATGGGAGAATGACCTTCAATAACCATCAATAATCATCCCATTCCCCCATTCCCTACTAAGCACCAGTAAGACTATGGTTATTTTTCCAGTTCCTAACCTGAGATGATCCCCCCGCGCCTTGTTGTGACTGTCACGTTGCTCTTCGGAAGGTGCCCAGCCCAACTGCTGGGCGTAGCGAAAGACGTGGGTGTCCTCGGCGCGGAGATGTCGAGTTGTCGTTATTTCGGATCTGTAGGTTAAAAGAAACGAAACATGTAAACACACAATAGGCATAATATATCAAATGAGCATGAAATAAATGATCAACATAATTAACATAATCATAATGATCTTAATAATCATAATATATCATAATTATCAATAGCAGATCTCAACATAATAATCAGAATGTGTCATAATACAGAGACCAACATACTCCAAAATACATGTACTCATACTAAGAATGATTCATAATTGCTATAGGCTATAGCCGTTGTTGCTGATACACATTCTTGTCATATCATGACTAGAATACCTCGTAAACCTGAACCCTGACTTTTCTTAGGGTTTACAGTAAATATAAACGCTCGGCTATTCCGGTAATTCATGAAAAACTTCGGGTTTAGCTAGAAAACCTTGGGTTTCTCCCTTGCGTTCTGCTCTGTGAGGCCTCGGGAAGCCACTTTGGATAATGTACGGGTTCCATTTTGTAGCATCTAATGGGTTTCTTCACTGGGATCTAGCACGATATGTCAGCATTGTTGGGTTTTTGGATTGAAGATAGGATAACTGATGGGGTGACCATTGAAACATATACAGTAACCAAACCCATACCACGCCTATAAGCCAGCACCATTCAAGTTCAGGAGATAGTTTTATACCTGTTTTATCTTTGTTTATCATAAGTTCAGTTCGGGTTTGCTCCAAGCCCGTACTCAACCCGTACTAGACCCGTAGTGAACCCGTACTAACCTGTAGTATTTCTGGGAAAACCCTCGGTTTTGCAAAAACCTTGGGTTTTTCAAACCCGTACTGAACCCGTACTGAACCCGTACTTTAATGTACTTTACCCGTGCTTTACCCGTACTTTACCCGTACTTGTTGTATCAGTTTATATGGTTGAGATGCCATTGGATTTTCAGAGGTTTGAACGTGATTTGTGAAGGGGCATCGGCAGAAAACACAACATCTCTTGGAATTTCTACAGTATGGGGTAGCAAGCGTGGCTGTGCCAGTCAACTCATGGCCGACTGTGTCTGACATGCAAGAACGGTGAGTTTTGCCAGGAAAAGACCGCATCAGCATGCGGGACTTGATCCAGCATGGAATTCAAAACAGCAATCAAACGTGAAGGATAATGAGATTTTGGACAACCTCGGGTTTTGTGTGTAAACCCCGGCTATTCGAGCAAACCCTAGAATCTAGAAAAAAAAATGTTTGGGATTTCACATATGTTTATATACAATGCAAGTGGGTTCGCCATTGGATTGAAATCTCCACTTCATCCTGGTGGTTTTTTTCCTCCGCCCTGCAACAGGTGGTTCTTTACCAGTAGCCACCGCCATATCCGGATTGTTGCAGTCGAACAGGTTGATGATGGCCTTGTGCTCCGCCGCTGGAAAGCCGGTGGAACCAGCAACCACATGGCACCATGCGGATGTTTTTCTGATGATTGAACCATGCAATGTAGAGTTGGTATTGCAAAAAACCACTAGGGAAGGGTTATTACTACCAACTTGACATTAACCCTTTCCTTGGAGTTTTATACTTCCACATGTTTCTGAGCCAAATTAAAGATATATTTCCCACCTGTTGCTGGTTTAACAGCTCAAAAATCTTGCTGGACCCTTGCTATCTGAAATTCTTGCCAGGCAATGGGTATGAATGAGTTGCATGTTCATAAGAGTTCCAGGACAAACCCCATCAAACCACCCACAGGCGAAGCCCGCGTTTGTTGATGTTCATTGTTTGTCTTCTTGTGACATTTGCATGCTTCACGCCTGCATCTTTTCTAATTACCCTCTGGTTATTTAACATAGCTATGGAGAATGTCCTATAAATGGAGTTTTTAATGGGAAAATCATCCAAAATTAACCATTTTCCATGGCTATGTTAAATGACCAGAGGCTAATTAGTTCAAACCCATACAGGTTCCCCAGTTCCTCAGGCTCCACCTTTCCCACTTGTCACCTACCCCTGAAATCCAACATGACAAAAAATGTCATGTCCAACAGTATCGAAACATTGTCTTCCAAGACCCCCAATTTTGAAGCCTTCCATCTGTTCCATCAGAAATTCCGGTCAGAAACTCTCTCACCAAGTCGCGCTGGTCTTCTTGCCCACCCCTTGGAACCGCTCCAATTCCTGCTGGAGTCGCCATTTTTGTTGGATGCATTAAGGAAGTGAAGATGTAGACTCCACCAGGTTCCCCAGTTTTTTTCTCACCCTCTTGTTGGTTTAGCCGCAGCGGTTTTGTTCCGGAATTTAGTTGAATCCCATCTAAAACATGTCTTGAGCGCGCAGAATCTGTACATAAATATCCCTGCACCACAGCTCAAACTGTTCATTAAAGCGCCCGGTTTTCGTCGGTCCAAGACTCCACGGACCATCCAACAACCATGGCCAATCTTACCCAGCGAAAAATGTCACATGTTTAGCTCCTGAGGAAAAACGTACGGCACAAAATAGAGGGGGAACAACAGCAAAAGCAACGAAAAAGACCCGCACTCAAACCATGCGTGTTTCTTTTCCATCAAATTTTTCCGAGGAAAAACCAGGCACAGCCCAACGAGTCCTGGTGCACCTGTTCCTTGTTCAACTTTCTCAAGAACTCCATGGAGGACTCCCCACGCTCCTTCGAGTTTGTGGGAGATTTACGGATGTTCCTCACTGTTCATCTTCCATAAATACTAGTTTAGAGATGTGAAAAACATGAATTGAATCGAATGATGGGACCTTTTCTCCGCATGAAACATGTGGAACAAGGAAATTCCCAGTCATTTCGGAGGCTCGCGAGGCACCTTGTGCAGTGTCTTCAGGATGGTTTGGATCCATTTGGTTTTCCTGCCCAGAAAACACCAGGTGGGAGTGAGGTGCCCTACAGTGCTTGTGGTTCGCTCACTTTGTTTGGAGCTACTTTACCTCATTTTCCGGCTTAAAAAAAGATGGGATGAAATGATGAAAACGGAGGATTTGAGTTTTAAGCCGTGGGATGTAGCCTCCAGCAATCCAACATGGCTGATCCCCCTATACGTGGGCATTTAAAGGGGAAAATCATCTATGAACATCCATCAATGGAGGATCTTCCATTGCTGTGTTTGATTACTGGATGGTGCATCAAAAATCCGCAGTGGCATATGAACATCTTTACTTTCCCCTGCACTTGGTCCTGGTGGCACATGAGTACCTCACTTCAACAATTCATGTCAGGCATTTCCTGTCATTGCCCCCCATCCCGCTTCGGTGCTAGACCACCACAGCGAATGACTTTCTGCACAGCTGCCGGCCGGGCAGTGCGAACTTTGTCCCAAGTGGGGAAACCTCAGTCAATGGTCAGAACATGTTGGAATGTTACCTACCTCGGGCCATTTCAAAATTCGCTATGGAAAATCATCATGTTTATCAAGTACAGTAAATCATTGAACTAAATGGGCTATCTATACCGTAGCAAACTGTTTAGTTACGAAAGGGGTCAAAAAAGTGCACATGCATGTGTATATATATATATATAATATATATATATATATATATATATATTACTTCAGGGTGCTGACCACATCAGGATTTCCATGTCAGGCTATGAAAGAAGGCATCACTCCAATTCGATCTGGCCACCCAGCCGCGAAATAGACCAACCATGGAAACCATGTGGTATGCAACTATTCTCGCCCAGGCCTTGGCCAAGAATGTAGGATAACGTAGGTCATCAATGGTCATCAACTACCCTCACCATGCTGCTCAGATACTATCTTTCAGCTGACTGAAGGCCCTGTGGGAGTTGGTATTTGTTGTGTTCTGCGACCTCATCTGCTTCAAACAGCGCATGCCAATCTGTTAGTGAAGAGACTTGGTAATGGACAGTTCCCTTGTATCAAGCGAAAATCATTCAAACATAGTTACTTTCCAGTGCCAGCATCATGCAGCTAAGTCCAGCATATCCCGCTGAGTGTGATAGCTCCCAATGGCAAAGTCCAGCCACTGTGGCATGACAAAAGGCAGAAATTGCACCAAGGCCCCAGCAGAATGGTGCCCACAACTGTGTCCAGAATGTTTCTCTTGCCCTTTCCTGACAAAGCTGAGCGGAAAATAACATGGCAGGGAAGTAGTTGGTGAACCCCGCCTTTGAGCGATAAAAAAAAAATTCCCCTCATCCCATTCTGCAGATGGGTAAATTGGTATCACCACTATGGGTTGATAGCAACCAGCAATGTGTAATACCCTCGGGTAAACTAACATAGCTATGGAAATCACCATTTTTAATGGGCAAATCAACTATGAATAGTCATTTTCAATAGCTATGTTAGTTTACCAGAGGGTAAACCATCTGGTTTTTTCCTCCCTGGTTTTTGACTCTCTGGTTATCAACCAACGGCCTGGCCGTCGTTCTCCAAAGTGCTGCGCCAAGAGCTTGTGAAGCTGCTTCACCTGCGATTTGGTGGATAAAATGGTCCATTTAGAGATGATAAACAGGGTGATTTCCTTATTTAAAATTGTGGTTTTCCATAGGGAAATCACCATAGACCACCATTTTAAATAGGGAAAATCACCAGGAATTATCTATAAATGGGCCATGTTCCATGGCTATGTTTGTCATAACCAGAGGGTAAAGCAGACGTTTAGACGGACCATAAAGTTGGCCAAGTGGCTAGCGACCCCTTCGAACTGGGTATGGCTCATGGATATTCATGGATAATCTAGTTACTAGGTAACTAACTCCATGGCCCATCTAAGCATGCGGTTCTCCAAGAATGGTGTATCCGGAATTCATGCCACTCATTTTTTAATGTTGTTTTTGGTGTATGGGAATCCCTTGGAATTGGAACGCCATGTCAGACGAACCCAAGTCCTGCCCAGCCTCGCTGGCGCTGGGCCGTTTGAACCCCGGAAAGGGTGAAATGCTTTTGGCCGACCTGGAGATGGCTGGATGGTAAACCCATGCGGTCTCGTAGTTGAATCATCCAAAACCAAAACACGCCCATACAGATACTGTGAACAATTTTAACCCTGTTCAAGGTCGTCCCGATGTGGAGTGTCAATATGCCAAAGGTCAAGACAATGATGAATGGCGGCACACGCGAGTGGCTTNCTGTGAACAATTTTAACCCTGTTCAAGGTCGTCCCGATGTGGAGTGTCAATATGCCAAAGGTCAAGACAATGATGAATGGCGGCACACGCGAGTGGCTTCAGTTTTCCTTTCTGATGGGCGGCTTGAGCCAACAATGTGGCATGTCAAGGTCATTGAATTGGATGTCCTAATGACTGCCTATACACTGTGGCTGTCTCGCCTAGTCCCTTTTAGCANGGCGGCTTGAGCCAACAATGTGGCATGTCAAGGTCATTGAATTGGATGTCCTAATGACTGCCTATACACTGTGGCTGTCTCGCCTAGTCCCTTTTAGCACCCCCCCATGTCCATGGTTGTTTCAAACCATGGACACGAGAGAAGGGACATCAATGAATTAAGTATGTACCATGCATCTACCGCAAAATATACTGTAAAATGTTTGACTCGTGCTTCACCCACTCCCGATGGGAGGAAGGGATCCACACTCGTCATGGTCGAATACCCGACCAGTGCAATGGGGTAGATGTATCATACAGNTGACCCAATTCAAGCTATCTACTCTAGCACAACTGAGAAGATGGAACGCGACCGTTGGTCGGGAGAACCATGCTACTCTGTACAAAGAAATAGACAACTATCTATGGATCTGTCCAGAAATGAATTAACTTGAAGGTTGGGAAATTGACGTGAGAATCTAAGCTAAGCAACTCTACAAGCCTCGCTCAGAGTCCACTCAGATGACATACTTCAACATCATCTGTAGTTGTAGTGTTATTATTGAAGTTCACTCAGTTCGTTTCTTCTTCCATTGTGGTGCTGATTTGTCCCCTCCAGGTGGTGACTTGGAAATCTTTGGTTTGGGTGTTGTCGTTTTCGGTGTTGTTGGCATTGGTTTGGCTTCAATCTTACTCTTTGCCGGTGGAACTGTTGGAGCTTTCGATGGCATGGCTTTTGCAGGTACTTGTTTCGCTTTTGGCACTGCTGGCGCGGATGAAGAGGATGCAGCAGCTGGACTGGGAGGAGGATGTTGTGGTGCATATGACTTCGGCGTCTCCATACGCGGAGGAGCCTTAGCCGCAGCTTCGGCAGCAGCTCTTCCCATCTTGGCGGCTGCAGTGTCACCCACATCACCGATTGCAGCCTTGACGACATTCTCTTCAAGGTTGCGTGCAACATTGGTGAGTCGATGATGTTTACCCCGAGCTGCTTCAGCAGATGCATAAGACATCGTGAAGTCGATCTTGGCCTGAAAGTCAGGGGGTAGGATGACACCACTCTGTCTCGCAGTGATCAGCACTTCATCACTTCGTTCTTTGATACGGTGTATCAGATAAACGATGAGAGGGATAAAGTGGATCACCTCCTCGAAACCTTCATCCACATGTCGAAAGTAAGCATAGTGCTTCTTGTCGGGAAAAGTACCCTTCAAAAGTCGTGCAAGGAAATTGCTGATCACCTGTCTCATCTGTGCCTTCTCTTCGTTTGTTCCTCGCATTTTGCTCATAGGCACAAGAAACTGCAATCTTTCTGGATTGAATCCAGCTTCTACCAGGAATTCCAACATCTTCTCAATCTTCACTAAAAGGTCGATTGTTGGCTTCATACATTCAAAAGGTCTTCCAGCAAACATGATGTCATCGCTCCATTTGACTTTGCTTGCCTTTTGATCAAACCATTCTCTGATGGCCTCGTCTGATGGATATAGCAATTTCCCTTCATCATCTTCTCCAGTGTAAGGACAAATGCCCTCGAGGTCGACGCGTCCGATTTCGTTCTTCACCATCTTGTCGTAGTACTCTTTTGGTGACATCACGACTCGTTGGTTATAGTAGAAGGGAAACATCTGAAGGATCTTGGCCATCAAGGCATTGTCAAAGATCTGAGCTGCCCGTTCTTCCATGTCCACATTCTGCAGACCAA